>BGPR01005232.1:5595-97202 GCA_013235015.1 Araneus ventricosus | reverse complement strand
TCTATACTTCCGTTCAGTTGCGTATTGCTTAGTGAAATAAATCCGTGCATCAGAGGCTCTGGTTCATATCTTTTATTGCTAAGCTGGGTAAAGCCTTTACCTACTATCTGATCAGCCACATTTATCCTTAAATACTTATATCTAATTGGTTGATATCTAAATATAGCCGTTACAAAATTGAATGTAATTATTCATTGCTGTTGTCGATGTTTATCTGCGACTGGAATCATTTTTTATCCATCACTAAATGAGTTTTATTTATGATCAGTTGGTTGAGTTTTCTGTAGAAGTATTTTCAGGATGCTTCAAGGAGACATTGAGATTCATTTCTGTCGAGATGAAAAACTTGTTTTCTTTTAGTCTCGGCTCGTCATCCTTGATATCGTATTGCGTAGTGCACTACAAAAACGCCTAGTTTTAGCGGCTACTGTTATTAAGCTTTTTTTAAAGATGGATCATCAAACATATACACAAGTCAAATTGACAACTTTAACACTTGCAAAACTACGAATTTAATTTTTTGTGGCAGGGCGTTTTATTCTCATAAGTCAGGCTAGGGCGAGAAACATGACAACTGCCGGAGAGGCTGTAATTGTGGACAGTTAGAATTACAGCAATGCTTTGTTGTATCAATGGGGTATCCAGATCATATTCACTAAAGTATAGGTAATAAATGAATTCCTTAAATAAATGCTCTTCAGAATGTTGCGCGTATTTGAAAAATCCTGGCAGGTGATGACAAAAAATTCACCATTTGCATTTAAATTTTAAACGCAATAGACATCATTTATCTTCCTTTATATTCTCAAAATACGAGTTCAAATTAATATTTACCATTGTCTTTGTTTATACCGTATGCACTAGTTTCCTGGAAATCGTTATAAAACGTTTGTGGATAATCTATGAAATCTTGTGAATCGCTTCTGGGACAATTAATTCAGAAACGACTCTATTAATTCCCCACTTATAAAACAAATAATCCACTAAAAAAAATAAGATTCACAAGAAGAAAATGTGCACGTTTCGCGACATTTTAAAAATGCATTTTAAGTTGCTTCAAGAACTTGTGTAGCTCTTTCTGGATTTTTTGAACTTTCGCATCAATAAAAATTCCAAAATTTTCACAAACAAGCTTATGACCAACACTATCTAGTACAATATTTGAAATAGTTTTATCTAGACTACAAATTGAACGCACTCTCTTCGCCCATGAGAATGGTCGGGGGACCTGAACCTCTGTATATGCCACTACTAATTGTTCCGTTTTCTACATTCTTGTAGGGAGCCTACGATTTGCTTCACAATTTTTTTTCTCGTCTTGTCCTCAATTTATTGATCTGTTTTCCAAAATTCCTTATGCTAACCTTTTTAGTTTCCTTACGAGTATAAAATTTATCATTGTACGTATTGATTAATTACAAGTAAACTTTTTAAAGTATGCATAATAGAGTCGCCCATGTTAATGACATGCTGTCCCAATTGTTTCTTTGTTTCTTGCCCTTTAATTAGATTTTTACCTCATACCATTTAGTTACTTATAGTTTTAGATTTCTGGGATTTTGAATTCAATCGCATTTGCACATTTTAACATCTGTCTGGGGCAGCATAACCCAAACTGGATTTTGCTCCATAAGTCTAACAAAACAAATTGTTTCTCATTCGTAACTTTTTCCGCAGTTTTCGGAATATCTGCGATATGAAATGCAGTATGCTATTAATATAATTACCGTCAATATTATATAAATAAACGGTCTGAAAACTTTGTATGCAGATACCAATCAAATTTTGAAAGCTAATTAGGCTTCAAAAAATTTTGCGGTTTAATACGATGCGGAAGAATTGGGAATCTCGGCAACAAAACCCTGCGTTAATTGGATGAATTCTTTTTAAAAGGAATTCAATGCATATTTTATCGTGTAAATGTTTTTTCAGCGAAACACTCGAGGATTTATTTTGTTACTAGCACCGCATGTTATTTAGGCAAATTGACTTACTGTCTCCATAAACGCTAATATGTCTATTGTGTTAGGAATAGGAGGCTCCACATATAAAATAAAGCTAGAATTACTTTAGGCAGCTATCAGTTTTAAGTAATGTGACTCTTGACTTTTCCTTAAGGAAGAGTACAGATGCTTTTCTAGTAAGTTTTCTTCTACATGCAGGCTGACACAGATACCGTAGCTTCACTCGTTCCTGAAAATAAATGCCTTCTTTCCTATTATCCCTACTCTTCTATTATAGTGCTTCCTCCTTTGCCTCATGATGGCTGGATCTTTCTTAAAAAAGGAAGAAGCGAACACTAACACCAGGGGCAGTCGGTTATTAAATATTATCCTCCAATTACTTTAAAAAGGTGGACAGCTCTTTGTATTTCCTTTCCAGAGTCCCCGTAAAAGAAGATATTGGATATTCATATTCTACGATGCAACAATTATTGGAACATTGAGCGAGGCGAACGATAAATTGAACTATTTTAGAGGCTCTCAAATAGAAGAATCAGTATCAAGATTCCACTCGATCTAAGGCAGAATGAAATGCTGAGATAATAAACTGGATACCTGCGCCACTGTTAATCATAGCCACTCGCGTGTTTGCTAGAATCGGCGAGATAATTAATAAGCATTTATATTTAAAAATCGTAGATTGCTGTCCAAATTCAATTTTTTGCTTTAAATGGATCGGGAATGCTCATCTTCGAATAGGATGCGTCTTTAATTTTCTTGATGCCTGAAAAGTTGTTCGCGGGAAAATAAAAGATTTAAATAACTCTTCAAACATAAGCTAACTTGGAAAATCGCATCTCGCAAATGATAATTTCAACATTTATTAAATTGCGCACAGATGGAAAAATCGATAACAAAACCGCAATCTTTCCTGCAATTGGCATCCCTTTTCACTGATAAAAATGTCCATACCAAACGAAAAATCGCACATATCCAGTTTGCTGCAAGATTGGTTACGTTATTAATTGCAAACACGCGTGAGAAGTAGTGAAGAATTCATCGTTTTTATGCAGGAAAGTCTCATTTTCTTCAGTATGTGCCCCCCCCCCGCAACAGTTAATTTTTAAATTTCCTTTCTGATAAAAGCGTCTTGGATACGAAAGTGAATTGTTTTCATCAATAAATTTAGGTATGAAATTTCAGGGTATTAAATTTGGCATTGAAAGATTCATCGGCTTTATTCTCATGGATCATTATATTGGATGCTAAACTTAGTTCTAATGTATTTGATTGCGTTTTAAAATGTTTTGAAACAGCTTGCCAAACATGCAGAACAACACACTAAGTCTTTCGAAATTTACGTCTAGATTCATGAGTTTTAAATAAAATCCAATAATTACAGGCAAGAATATTCGGAACTCTAGGCATAATCCTGAATGTAAAGGTAATTCCTTATTTAAAGAGATAGTTGAAACAAAATATTAGGCGAGCCTAAAGCGGAAATTAGTTTCCAATGGAAATTATCGTTATTAATTTCATCTTTAATTTTAAATAGATTTCTGAGATAAAGGTGTCCCATTCCCGGCATATTAGATGGCATTACTAAGCAAAGTATGTGCATTAAAAAGCATAAACCTAATAATGAGGTTGGGTATTAAAAGTGGAATTTGCACTTATCATTAAAACATAAATGTTTATAAATACGAATATTTTCTAGGGTTGATATTTAAGTCTTGCTAAAAAAACTATAGGTTTTCGATAATTTCGCAATTTAATTCAGTCGGTTACTGTCATTTCTATAATAAGAACTATCAACTGCAATTAAATCCCGTTCATCGGCATCTAACTTGCCCTCATAAAAAAAAATATAGGAAATTATAGTGTATCTCATTTAATTTTAAATGTCTTAGAAAAATCTTCTCCCAATCATCAGAAGATTGCCGAGAAGCTTTGCTAGCGAGCCAATCGGTCGTCTTCTGCATCTTCAGAGGAAGAGTTTTGATCATGATGCTTGATCACCATCATAATCGAAACATCCCCTACCATGCTAGGGAATCATTAACAATGTTGACTTAATTTCTCGTGTTCATATGCAAGATCAATTTAATTTTTAAAAGCACTTGCAAACCATTTAGTAAAATATAATTATTAAAAACGTCTAGATATTCTAGTATTTCATTATGTGATGATCTAAGAAAGATGATAGAATCGTAGATTTCCACGAGTTGCTTTTAAAGTTGTTAAAATTTAAGAAGTAATATAGTTATTCTTATTCATATTTACTTAATTTAAAATTCTGCATCATGGTTTATAGGATAGGTACTTGAGTGTTCATTCAATTGGAAGAATCAGACTAAAATTAAATATCTGAGAATGTACGTTGATTTGGAAATTACTTTAATGGAAATCTAGAAATGATCTGCGTGGTACTCCAAAAACTTTATTTTGATTAGTTTAATGCCATAAATAATAATCGATATATTCGAATTCTTTTTTAAGCGAACGATAGCCTTGCAATGAGTATTCGACTTTAGGTCTATATGAATGATTGGGGTTTTATAGTGCAACTCCAAAGATTTGTCAAATTCCACCCTAGGAACGGAAAAGTATTTGTTTAATCTGAAGTTTTCGGTAAAATAAGACGTCGTGCTCGTTATCGGTAGATAAAAGGTCTCCGTGTCCCACTTTTAACGAATTATTGTAGGGGAAACCAAGGTTGATGCAACCTAGATGTGTGTCAATTACATGATTTGTGTCCAGAGGTCAGTGAATAAAAAAATTAACGTAATTTAAATATCGATTTACCCTGAAAATGTTTATAAATGTTACTTTAATAATCAATACAATATTTCCAAAGGAGATGATTTATATGCAAAACTTGTGAAAACGCTCAACTTGTATTAAATTTGTGTAGAATTCTAGATTTTCAAACATATTAGTTAAGGCCCTGTCATTCTTAAAGAACTTGCGAGAAAATTAAATATAAAATAATTGTAAAATGGTGAAGATATGAAATTAACTAGATGTGAAGTATAATAGAATCGAGATTAGATTGAAAACTGGTCAGAAAAAAATCCTCTAGGAAAATCCCAAAGAAATTTTATTAAGTTGTCAAGGAAATTTTGCTCAATTAACGTCGGTATCAAATACTGAGGTAAATAACTGGATACCTGGCTACTGTCATAACCACCCAAAAGTTAACAAGAACAAATGAAATTATTTTTAACAAAATTTATTGGCATTTTAAACTAGAAATCGTAGGTCGCTCTGTTCTTAAGTTACGGCATCAGTAATCTCAAGGAATTGGTGTAACAATTTGCTATTCAAGATGAAAGCTTTAAAATTTTTGGCAAACTTTATTTCACTGTTGGGTTAAATATTTTGATTAGGAAAGGATGAACTTAATTATCCAAATCATTTCGTAGTTGAGATATTTCTTTCCATACGGACGGAATGCAAGACTTTTTTGATTTAAAAGCAGGCTGATATTTTGCGATTGAGAAAATTAACTTGAGTTTTACTGACAAATAACTATGCTGTAAAAACTTCTTATGGTATGCTAATCAAAGTTTAGTTAAAAGGACGTGGTAGAAACTTTAGCTGTGCGAAATTGCTAGTTTGATAACGGATTTCATAAAATTTTCCAGCTATGCTGGCCTAGCAAACGGTCTGTCGTGTCCCCTCGCTTATTATACTGTAGGCAATACCGTTGGAGGTAACGTCTTCGTTATCTGACCCAGTTCAAAATTGAGATGTATCCCCAGTAAGCCTTCGTTTAGATTTAAAATGCGACAGTCCAAATTTTCCTTCTGATTAGTTAGGATTCATCATTTTTTCTTTCGTTGTAAAGAAGTCAATTACGATATATAATACTTAATGCTGCTGCGAAATGGGTAACTAATTATCTGGAAGATCGTCTTGGAATTCGAGCCGAGGAACCGAAGTCTAGGTTCAACTAGTGGTGAGGAGAATGGCGATATTGGAGAGGGCATAATCGAGGATGTAGTTCTCAACTTCTGTGTGATAGCAATGAAATCCTTTAACTTCTTTTACGAGAAATATTTTACATAAAAACGTCAATAGTTTATAATATTTTTCTTCTGAACCTTTTACTTCAAAAGCATCCTTTTAACTGTTTACAGAACGTTGCATGAAGCGTTTCTCCATGTTCACTGTATAAAGTTTAAATATTTAATAAATATTGGATATGACAAAATGTTGCAAAACTCTATGCAAATATTCAATTTTTCGAAGGAGTAGCAGATAAACTAATTTAAAGTAGAGATAGGCATACGTTTATTATATCTAAATCCCACTTTAAATATTTAAAGCACTTTTTAAAATACGCTTTTAAATATATTTTGTAAAAAATAATTTAATCTCCTACTGCGTATTTTTCTAATACTTCGTCACATGTGGTAGAATCTTTAATATTTGTAATTTATATCTGCACATATATTCAAAATGCTAATTGGGGAAACTCGAAAATGTGGCATCTAAAATTAGTCAATGTTTCAGGAATCTTAAAGGAATGACTCTCTCACACTTTCATAAACTTTCTCATCGTAGAAATTTTAGTCTGGTGAAGTTCCGAATCTATGGTAAGATTAAAGACCCTTTACACGTTTATGATTATTCTTCTATGACTTTCACCCTTAGGTTGCTTTAGCTGAATGGTAAATTGACGAGTGTTTACTACTTGTAGATGCATCTACAAGTAGTCAAGTATAGCAAACTTTATTTACAAGAAAGCGGAACCAGGTTTCAGTGCTCTTGTCCTACGTCTCGTAAATGGGGAACAAGTCTTAAGGTTGTAAATTTCGGATAATGAGAAATGGAAGCAGTTTTGTTAATTAGGGGAAAAGTATTTACTGGAATAAGAGTCTATCAAAGCGTAGATGAAAATAAGGTTGGTGAAGGTAAGACTTGGTTAAATAGGTGTAGGCAATGACTGAATCGTTGACAAGAATTGGGAGGTGGGAGATTGAAACTGTGAAGTTAAATTTAACATTTGGAAAAGCTATAACAGACGTAACATAAAATGAACAAGACTATTGGTTTGTAGGAATTAATGTTGCTAAAGACACATATTCAGTTTTATTGTGTCAAATGAGGTTAAAGATGCTAAATATGAGAGGTTGAGGTGAATATTTGGAAAAAAAGTTAGTCAAATTAACGGAGGGATGTATCTGCAGAAATTTCGTTGAGGGGTAATCTGAAAGCACCGGAAAGAATAGGAAGTAGGTAAATTACAGATTAAGCTTCAGAAATTTGTAGTCCTCTTATTTGAACATAACAGAAAATGGTTCTAGAAGCATATACAAATACGGCCGATTTTGGTTAAATCTCTTGCATCAAATGTTCCAATCTCCATTTTTCTGATGGAAGATTAACCAAAGTTTTTTAAAATTTTAAATCGAAATTTAGTTAATTTGAGAAATATTGCCTTAAGTAAGAATAATAAAAGCAAGTACGTGTAATAAGTTAAATTCTTTGCGTATCGCATCTCAAAGCCTGCGTATTTTTTACAGGAGTCGCATTTGGTCGCTCTTTTGTATTGCAACATAAATTTATTCTAAAAATGAAACTTTAATTTTCTGTTGAAATTTAGGAGAGAATCCCCCCCCCCTAAAATCCAAGTTTAATTTGGAAACCTAAGCAAATTTTAACCATTTTTAAATTTCGATATATATATATATATATATAGCTGTCCGATTTAAAGTTTTCTGCTTTATTAAAAATGAGGATTACGTTTTAGAAATTTTGAAACTAAAGTCGATAGAATACTTGTCTTCCGAAAGTTAACAATTCAGTCCAATCTGTAGAACAAAAGAGATCTCATTAGTTTTGCTAGCGAACTAATCGGTCGTCTTCTGTCTGTAGTGTTAGGGTAACAAGCCATTTTGATTATGTCTGGCCAACATGATCAAAAGGCTTTTTACTATCGTGATTACCGAATGATACTTTCATGCTAAATTTCCCTGATCTATTCAAATTTTAGAAATGCAAATAAACCCTTAAGAGATGACCCTGAGATTTTCAATTAAAGCGATAAAACAACTTGAAACCAGGCGTAAAATGCTCTCTCAACCTCAACGCTGTGTAGTTAACGAATAATAGCTTATGTTTTAGAAATGTACCATATAAAATCTTTCACAATTTTCTTACGATCCCAGAAATTCCTCAGATTTGTCTAGTAATCTATAATAAAAATAAACATTTAGAAAAGAATAACCAACGAAAGCAATTGGTTCATTACAACTCTTTTTCATACTTTCCTAAAAAGCGTATGCTTTAATATGAAAGAAGCGACCAAATGCAGTTTCAGAAAGTTGATCGTGGGTAAAGTTTAGGTTTTAATAAGTTATCTGGCAAAAAATCTATACGGTATAGCTAAACTACCAATTTTCTAAAATTGGTTTTTAGCTGTTGCAAGATGCCTTAAAAGTTTGTCTCAAAAGAACGTATCCTTTATGATGCTGGAATTGGGAGAATTGATCAGAGCATTTAAAAAAATTCTGTATTTGTATATATTCGAAACAAAGTGGGAATTAATATGAATAGCAATGATAAAAAGCGGAATGTACAATTGTTTAATTACTGTTCAGGCTCCCAAGATTAAGTCATAACCTTTTTAAAACATTAAAAAACAAACCCGTCAAATATTTTGGAAATAGATGCATTATATTTGGGTTGACACTAAAATATCTCTAAAATGTGAAGCAATTTCATTTATTGAAATCTCGAAGAAAACTTTTTGCCAACTGATCAATTGGATTGTTTTTTATAGAAATTGTTTAGGTTTCAGGCTTGCCGCTTTTTGTAATTTTATTATCTTTAAGAGAATGGAATCAATTTGAAAAAATCGATATTCAAGGGGTAGAATAATGAATCGGTTTTGACTAGCTTTGTTCGCGTTTTGATTCCATTAGACTATTTGATGTTTAGAAATGACTTGATCGTCATCCTCCACATCTCCCGGTTTAGAAGCCTTCATTTAAATGGATTTCCCTGTAAAAGTTTTAATTTTAATGATTAATTTTGAGATGACCCTCTTTAAAGCTGTAAATGGGTTGGAGTGAAAAGAATACTTATACAAAACGGGTGAACTGCATTATTCTTCCAGAGTCCCTTTTCTTATTAATTTTTTAGAGACACTGAGTCACGACTTTTGTTATAATGCCAAACATAACGATCCAGGTATGTATTGAAACAGTAAATTTCCATTTTGAGGTTTAAATTGAAATAAAAAATTGTTTTTCGTGGTTTACTAATGAATACAAAAAGCTTATATTTCAGATCCCTTAAATTTTCGAGCTACATATTTGAAAATTTCGTTTTAAATAGTTGTCAGTCGCCTTTGGCAGACTTTCAAAAGTTTACATTGTAGGGACTCTCGTATAGAGCAGAAAAGTGTTTCTAAATTGTCATAACTGCATTTCTATATCGTTCATATTTTTTTAAAGTCTAACAATCTCTCCATGATTATACTTCAAATACTTTTATGCGGGAACAAAAGCAAGGCACTTTTATTGGTCTGGTCAATTTTGCTTTATATTCATAAATGTCTTTATCATGCGTGTATTTTCAAAATGTTTCCTCTAGGATCAGTTCAGTAAAATGCCAAAACATCCTTTCAATGCTGAAAATATTATGATATCCTTATTTGAAATCTTAACGCTTAGGTCTCCCCAATTCTCTGCTGTTAAATTTCCAATACATCGCAAGAGTCCAAACTTTTCCTGTTGATTCAGCTTAGTACAGATGCACAATCGTTGTACTAGCAGAAAACGCACACGAACACCATATCTGTTTTACAAGAAAAGATTCATATGCTTTAAATTCTGTAAAAATAGTTTCAAAATTCTCAGTAAGCACATTAAGTAAAAGCTCATGTGTTCAAATGGCTTTGCTTATCCATATGGTTGAATTGCTTTATCATTCTATTTTAGAGAGTATCCAAATTGAAGTAACTTTTAGACAATAAATAGTTTGCTTCTTGTAAAATTTACAAGTGTTTTTGAAGCATTCGTATATTTAAAATACTCGCATTTCTATCATTATGTTGACATAGATATGGTTATGGGTCTCGCCTTTTAACAAGGGCAAAAATAGCAGAATCCGTTATCTTGCAACTTGAAATATAGCTTCAAAGCGTATGCAATAATCAGCTCAAGTGCTACTTTTTTTTGCTCAGACAAGAAATGAGTGAATTTACTGGGAATATAAGTGTTTTTGTGAGCACTCGTTAATATTTTTATGTACTTCTAATTTTGTTCAACACATTCAGATTTGGATCATTTTTACTCTGAAAACTTTGCGTCGTATACCCTATGCCTGTAACATGGCTGGATGTTTTAGTGGCCCTTAGAGGCAGCTTCTTAGCAATCACATCCCGCAAGTGCTTTAGCGTGTTTTTAGGTAGATTTCTTATAGGAAACAATGTTACAATGGTTCTCGTGATATGACTTGCGAGAAAATTTCTGCACGGTTTCACAAGTTCGCTTGTTTCTGTATAAAGGTCAAATGGAATGGAAATGGAAGAGCCGAGATGTTCATTTTCCCAGTTCTCTTGCAGTTGAATATGGAAAGAGGATTCAAATTATGTGAATTATCGCCTCGTCATAATGAACAACTTTGGTGTTGAAAGTTTTCCGATTAGGTGGTTGAAAATCACTTTTCAGCTAACATCGATTGCTTATTAACTTATTATTGTGATATTTTGTAAGAAATCTCTCCTCCCCAGATGCATCTTATTCCATCCTCTTTCGATGTCGCACATCTTATCCTTATGAAATTGGAGGAGCAAATGGCGGACGTGGAGTGATTTTTTTTCCTAATATCTCTAGAAAAACTGAATTTTACTTCGCCTTCCGACTTTGTCGACATAAATTATTTATATTCATCACATCCTCTGCCCCTTTGTTTTTTTTTGCAGCTATAGTCATGCTTTGCTACCAGCTTCTATCGAACACGTTATTTTTGAACGAAGAATGCAAATAGGTAGAGAGTTCTAGCCTCCCATGTTCCGTGTTTAGATCCGATAGGCTGTCCATTGTCGTTTATAACCAACCCTCTAATGGGGCATTTTTTTCTAGAATCGGTATATTAAATCATACGCGGTACCAAAAATGCTTTTTAAGAAATCAATTTTGTTCATTAGATAAAATTAATTTCGTCTATTAAATAGATAAAAAATCGGGACACTTCCTTATGTCTTGATATAAGAAACTGAAATACTGGTTTTGTTTCATCCAAAAAATTGTCGAGAACTTACGCCGCTCGTTTCATCATTTGGCGTTCTCAGATTACTATAAAAAAAATCTGATAGCGTAATATGGTTTCTACAAATTAATTATCTAGGTGTTTTTTTAATTTTTTTTGTGTGTGTGATTTCTGAAGTTATGAGAGATGGGAACTTTAGTCAGCGGTGGATAGCAGCTTACCATGGACGCCTAAAAACTGATTAATTTGGTAATTATTCTTCCCATGTTTTTACAAAGGGTTAATAAGGCGACCGGTCATGCGGCTGGTCTGCCTGGTATCGAGAAGTTGAGCAGCTTATCTAAGCTCGGCCTTGATGATTGTGTCTGGCTGAGACCCCTGACAAGCTCCAATATAGTCGCTACTACTGGACTCCGCGGTGCAGTCGCGGCCAAGATTTCTTGCATTTTTGTAGGGTAAACAGAAACATTTTCACTTTTGTGGATAACAAAGCGAATAAAAAAACTAAGAGAAAAATGCAGTATGTTTTCATTGTGAAAAGAACATAACCGAAACATTTTTCTGTCGCATTCTTTGAGTTGGAAAAGGACGCCTTGGGAAATAAATCCAAGTGAGGTATCGTTATTAAAATCTCGAACATCTATTAAGTAAACGGGAAAACTCTTGCGACTCTATCCACGACAGTCGGAACACGTGCAACAATCAACTTCATAAAGAGAGTGTCAACATGCGAGAACTGTCGCAAGTTCATATAGAGTAAATAACAGTAGTTAAAGTCGGCGATTCTTGTACTTCCATATACCATAAGATTAGAAGCACAGCTTCATGACGAAGCATTTAATCATCGCTTTGAGATGTGGAAACAATTGCATACTAACAAAGCAGGATACATAAAATTGTACTCAAGATTTCAATATTTTCAGGCCAACATTTTGGTGTTTCGAGAGCTTCATATTGCAGTACTTCCACTTGTGTTCGTTGTGCAGAAGCAGTTCTTGAAATTGCAGTGCGTCGCACAGTAAGAGTGCATGAACTCCTTGATACATCTTCTAGTTCCTTTCAGTCTTTTGAGCTTTAGGACTTGAATTGCATTGAAGGAGGCTAAAAGATATTAGAGTGGTTGTAAAAATTGTTAAGTCGTGTACTAACTCCTGGAACAAATCGTGCAACTAGGAGTAAAAACTCGGAACAGAAAGCATACAAATAGTTGAATCTCAATCTCCAAATTTAACACTATTTCAGTTATGAGTAATTCAAAGTATTATTAACTTATATAAGTGATAGAGCTGTAGTTGTAACAATTCAAAAAATAAGCGAAAAACATAAGAAAATACTGCTTCATTACAAACCAAGAAATGATAATATATTAAATTTTCTGATAAAAGAAATCTAACTCTAGATTATTTCATGACTCGTGAACATTTTTAATTCTAGAGAAATTTGTCTTTGACTATTTTACTGTCGTGCTTTGATCATTAAAATCGCAATTTTCAATCTTTCATATACTTCCTGTTAAGGGACAGTCTTCCATATTCTTTATTCATCTTTATCCTTATTTAGCTTTATCCTTTATTCAGCTTTATAGCTCAAACAAAATTAAATCTGCAATGTGTTATGAACTCTCTTTGAACCTCTGTAGAAGCAGTGTTCGTATGTATCAATATCCAGTTTATAGTGTTACGAACATGGAAAATTGCTTCCCAGCAATGTTAGTCTTATGGTTGGGAAGAGTTTTACAGGGTTAAGTATGGGATGACTGCAGCAGCCAGGTCTGGACTCCTGACCTTGGCGACCATCTGGGTGACAAACTTGGCGACAAATGGAAGATTCCAGAAAATGCGATCCTTTTCTCGACATCTCTATTGGGAAAGGAGATAGGCTTGAATGTACTAGATTATTCCATGTGACGTCACGGACCGTCGGGGAGACTATAAAAGAACTGCACTTGGATCATAGAGTAGTGTGTTGATCCACTGGAACGCTTTTGGAGTTTCGTCTGCAGTGCTAGCTAGGAAGCCGGTGAGCTGAGCACTATTGAAAGTGCTGTTATTGTCGTTATTAGTGATTTGCTGACTGTGTGCGTTGCTAAATTTCAAAGTGTTGAACTGTTATTACCTGCGAATTGTTGTCTGTTTACGTTGCTAATCTGTGCAAGATCTATTGTTTCCTGTTGCCTGTGCTACGCGTTTTCCTGCACATTTGTGAATGAATCTTCATTCTCCATTATCCTGCGTTTTGGACTGTTTACACCATACATCCACATAAAAATCTTGCTACAATATATTTACAGACAACATTAAACGAAAACCACTTCTGTAAGTGGTTCTTCGTGCGTACAAACGAAGGTTGAAGTTTCAAATATTGCCCTATTTCTCGCTCATTCATTCTGTTGTAAGGTTCCTTGTTCAACCATTTTTTATCTCATCAGCGGCCTTCTTTTATTTATTGATCACGTTAAGTTATTGGTTGCCTTTCCCCTTATTCTTCACATGTTTGATCTGTTCTCCTCGCCTCAGTTTGGAAAAAGCACGCCAAAATTTTCAATTGTGCTTAAAATCTACCTATTTTAAGGATATCGGATTATTACATTCCATTTCTCCAACTTGTTTGGCGCAATATGATCAAATAATAGCTCTTGCAACATATAACATAAACCAAACTTCCCTCATTTCGTTGATAGAATAATAAACTGTTTCATATAAATGTCGCTGCGTTACTTAGCTGTTGGATTCCCATAATACTGCATGGGTGAAGTATTTTATAAGCTAATAAAATGTAAATGTTGCATCGCAACCAAGACAAAATATATAACATTCAATGTATATTTGAAACATGAAATTCCTAAATTGAAATTGGGTTTTTCTTGCAGTTAATATTACATAACTTTGATTCGAGATACAAATAAGATAATTTGGATTATTTATATCAGACATATAGAACTATTTTTAATATGGGCCTGAAACGATTTAATATTAATTTCTGAATCTGGTAAATCGAAATATTTTGTATTTTTTTTAATTCTTTCAATTTAGTCTGAATTCGTTTTCTTTAGATGTAGGTTAATAATTCCCCAATTTCATTAATGCATTTTAGATTTTTCGCTTACACGCAACATAAAACTCTGAAAGCCTGATTTGAGACTTATGGAAACGGAAACGAAATCTTATAATTTACTATACTCAACCTGATAGTTCTCTTGTTAAAAAAATATATTAAGGCCAGAAATTGCTTCTCCGATAAAACGAAACCATCTACTCTTGTTCAATCCTTCTCGGAACAAAAAGAATCGTCTTCAGACACAATTGGATTTCGTCCAATATTTGGCTAAAATCTGCCATTTTGGTGTAAACAATGAATACAGAATTTCACCCGTCTAGCTAGTTTCCTTTTCGAGCTAACGTGTTCACCTGTTCGTTGAAGGATAGACATATTTACCTTTGACGGATGCCATGCACAACTTTCAAGAAGACCTGATGACCAATGTTGCTGCTGAAACACTGGTTGATATAAATCCCTAAAAGTGCTGTTCCGATTCAAGGACAGCCCTTAGTTGATGCTTAAAGCCTTCAATAAATCTCACTTGATCCCGATATCAAATTTTATCCTTTATATAGGCTTTCAATAGACTTATTCCTTGCACAAAACTTCACTCGATTATTTTCCATTTGAAATTCTCGACCTATTAGCAAATTTTTTATAGCTTGATTTATGCTGAATACTGCAAGTTTCAGTTTTGTTCTTATTTCATCAGTGACTCGTTAAAACTTATCTACGTTAGTGTGAATTTTGTGCCAACCGTGAAAACCTAATCCTGAATATTCTTGATGCACTTCCCCTCGCACCACATCTGCAAACTCTTAAAGCTGGACATTCACCAGAAGGCCAGCTATGCCACTTATCCCAAGACTGTTTTATTTCCCACCCATTTTAGTCGAAAAATTAGGCAAAGCATTCACGAATGTTCCAAAGTTTGTTTTGAGACGAGGCTCAAAGTCGCAGAATTCTACCCACCCCATTCTCCTATTCCCCTCACAGGGAAATTCGAGTTTTATTTCCACCTTCGTCGCGAGCTGCCAATGTAGGCAGATACTTTGTTTTGCCGCATCGAGGTCTCAAATTGGAATTGGGGGATTGAGTTTTGGATTTTAAGTTCTTTTGAATTCCAACTTTTCGAATCATTTGCTCCAAATTTGAAAGCTTTTGGACCTTGAAGATAGGTTTTCTCTTCCCGTCTTCCAAAATGAAATTTTGGAAGAATCGGCCAAGTCAAGAGAATGGCCTGCTTAAACATATCCGAAATTTTTTTATAATTTCAAACATCCAGACGATAATTTCAATCTTGAGGTGATCTTTGTTTTTCAAATCCAACATAACCCGAACATTGCTTCCGAGGAAAAACACTGACGATCCATACAACAGGTATGAAATTTCCACATTTTGCATCATAACGAAGAGTGATATGTTGAATTGTTTTGAAAGCTAATCATCTTTTGTCTTTATATGGTTTATGAATCGATTTATCCCTGACTGGTACTGATGCCGCTTGCCTTTAAAACTATGTCTCGCAATAAGAAACTCGATACAAATCCATTCTCAAAAATGTAGAAAAATAATTTAAAACAAATGGAACATTACCCAGTCTTGCACTAGATATTCATGACTTAACTAGCATTGAAGTTCTTAACGTTTTTTAAAAACAACTTTTTTATAATTTCTTGGTGTTTTGTGCAATAGATACTGCATTGTTTATAGAACTTGTAATTTGTGAAAGTTGACGAAGAAAAAGATTTATGAAACTGGTGTTTTACAGATATTTATATTAAAAATCATGAAGATAACGTGAACAAATATCTCATTTTTATGAAACAAACTAAATGCATTCTTAAATGAACAATCATGACTTATTGTTAATATAACTATAATTAGCTAAAGTCGATTTTTCATTTAATTTGCAAAAATGGATTGAGTGTTCATAAATTATCCATTTGTTTTGTATCTATATTAGGCTGTTAATTATAATTAAATTAATTTAAATGAATATTTTGTAAAAATTGTGTTGATACCCATGATGTTTCTGTAACTCAAGGATGTGTATTTGCTTTAATTCGAAATAAGTGGAACAATATTAAAATTTATGTTTACCACTGATCTTTTTAAAAAGATTTCCTGTAACCATTCATCAAAGAGTTTAATAAAAAACATTTTTATTTAACTTGACTTGTCTTGTTTGTATGGATTATTTCTTTTAATTGATTTTTCAATTGCTTCCTAATGTGTTACAGTTCATTCACTTGCCTGTTCTATACGATAATTCAATATTTCAATATATTTGAAGCATAATTATCACTCAATCGATTAATATAATTAAATTTTGCTACTGGCTGTTCTCCCTGGTAGCTTTATAAAATATTTTATAATAATAAACTAAAAAGCGGAAAATTACTAAAATAACTTTTTGACTGAAAGTTTTAATATTGTAAAAAAAATTTAAAAAAATTTTATTCCAAAATAAATTTAATAAAAATCTACCACCATATGGATGAAATTTTAATGCATAGTTTTGATATAGACTTGTTTCTTTAAGGTATCTGACTGGTTTAAAATCGTCGTATTTGATGAAATTATCAAAAATATTTTTATGACTTAATTTTGTAGCCTGTTTAATCAGCTTTCTAAAACTGTCTCACTTTTTACTCTACGTGAATTACAAATGGAGTTACAGCTATTTTATTACCGAACTGTAAGCATTATTTTATGTTGCATGAAAACTTTTTAAATGTGTTTTCTGAGAAATGATATTTTTGAGGAAAACTGTCGACCGTAACAATGATTTCTCAAACAGTTATTCAAGTATTGATATGAAATTTTCTGAGATTTTTTTCAGTAATATGCTTGATGTTTTCCTCTAAAAACTAAGGTCAATTTTAAAATTAAGTATTATTTTTAAGTGCTTAAATATAAACGAAAAGCATTTTTTATGAAAAATTACCAGTTTAGTAACTATGTTCAGCTATATCTCAAAACTATTTTGAAGTACAAGAAATATTTTAGAGCATAACACAGATAACTGTCATAAAAATGTACTCCTACAAGGATTTATTTATATTTAGAATATGATTTTGTCTATGGCTGTTAGCGTAAGGCAAATATTTTAGTCATTTTTCTTTCAATTTCTCAGTTTTTTAAAAAAAATATTATTTTGAAAGCCTAATTTTACAATATTGTCATAGTTTTACAACATATGCAGTTGAAAAATAACATTAAAAAATATATAAAAGTTATTTTTCGAAAAAATGTCTCCGAACACAGTCGGATACCTTAATTCAGCTATGGATACAAAAATTAATCTTGAAATTTATAAGCTTTAGACTTGATGAGATTTTTACTTGAGGGAATGTGGGAAATCTGCTACAATGCTACTAATACAATATTTCTAATTAGCCAACTAAAATTGCTGTAAGGCTAAATAAACGCTATTCTTTTCCTACCCTAACCTCGGATTAGTAGTTGAAATACATGCGGCAAATAGACGATTCACATGAAATTTGATGCTGCTTTGGTAATTTGAAACATGCATGTTCTTCACAAATAAAAGCACTTTAGCACAAATACTTACTCGATATTTCAAGTAGGGTGGAGCAAAGAAGCGGGACGTTTGACACGAAGCTCGATACTGCTGGAGCGATTTTGTTGAAATTTTGGTACGCATAATTCCTTTCCAACCGACGTGAAGCACTACTGGGGGATAAATGAGTCCTAAGGCAGTCATTCAGGGTAGGTTGGGGCAATGTCTTTTAAATGCACGTAAAAAATGGATTGATCGAAATGAAGCATAACTCGCAGGTTTCAACATGTAAAAATATGGAGGGGTTAAATCTTTTTAATCAATCCTTTAGGATGATAACAGCCGATAAGATATGGGGAAATGTTTATTTAAAACGGCTGGAGCAATTCTGGCGAAACATGTTTCATTAGTTGATTTAGACACGTTAATTGTTAAAATGTTATAAAAATGATTCCAACATTGCTCAACAACAAAAAAAAGAATACTGTATTGAGAAATGGACCATATATAGCACTCTTCTTTGGTTGAGTGGAAGTCCGACATTGAAATACATTGAGAAAATGGACCAATTAGCATCAAAGTTTTATGCTCAGGGTTCCTAAAATGATAAAATGCCCCCCCCCCAAAGGGGCTAATAAAGAAAGGAATATATTTAGGGATTTATATATACAAGGAAAAAAGCCTTTTGTAAGAATAACATTACGATAATATTTTATATTAATTTATGATCTTTTCGTGAAAAAAATATTGATTCTCGCAAAATATTATCGTAATATTATAATATGAATAAGCATTTTGTTATTTATAAATAATTCAGTTTCCTGTCTCGCAAAAGATTTTGGCCTGAAAAAGACCGGGCAACTCTGGATGCTCTTCTAGTTGCGCATAAAATCCCACTTCAAGCAAATGATGCAACTATTTTCTTGAATTAATAAAAAGCTCTTGTTTTTAAATTTATTGTTTTCATATTTTCTTGCTCTTACTGAGATTTATATTGGCGTATTTAACATTCATAGAAGTTGGTTAATATTTTGTTAATTCAACTTTTTAAATTGCGTATCAACAAAAAGACATAGTTCGTTTGTCAGTTTTATCCTTGCAATAATTCTAAACAAAACTGATAATTAAGTTTGGCTAGATTAAATTATTTAATTTTATAGCTGATGGTCATTAATAGAAGCGAAATTAGGCAAAACCTCTTTAATCGGAAATCCCTTATTCGCGAAGGTGGATAGTTTAAAATAAATCCTCATCTCAAACAAGATAACAAATCATTATAACATTTTTCGTACAGTATGATCATTCATGACTTGTCTGAATATTATTCCGTTGACATTTAATGCGGGTTCGATTTCTGGCAACAAGAATGAAGAATTTGTAAACATGGAACTACTAAATCCACTAATAATCCCGCATCAGGCGACTTAAAAATCACGTCTTTCATCAAACGATTTTAATTCGACTTGTTTCGTGTCAGTAAAGATGTGATTTTGCAGTCTATTTTTCATTCAGACCCTGATGTGCTACAGGATTGAAATTTTGTACAAATGTGCTTTCTCGACGGTAATACACTATTTTATTTTCAGAACTTAAAAGTTAATCAGTAAATTGTGATTCAGCACGAGCCACCTAATAGTATGTTTGAGGAAAAAAATGTCAAGATTTCGTAATATTTATAAAAATGAATAATTATACTGAAGGTAGAAAATAATTAAAATATTTCTACTTTATAATGCACTAATAAAATGTGTCCATAAAATTATGCTTATTAAATTTATTATGTAAAGGAAGTTTAAAACTCTCAACTTTCAATGATGGGGATAGGAAATTGCGTCAGCACGAAATATTCAAAAATCGTTAAAGTAGGAGGGAAAGTAAAAAAATATTTTCTAAAAGTAAACCTTTTTTTCTCTCTATTTAGAGTATTTTGTACAAAGAATCGAGAGTTTTAATATAATGAGGATCTCGCCTTTAAACAAACTTTAATGAATACAAAGAATTAAAGCTCGTGAACATGTTTTTCAAGAGTAAACAATAATTTGTCTTTTTAAACCTCCATTTTTTTTTTCCTGCTTGGTACTGAAAGAATATGCAATTCATCGGAGCACTTGAGGCGTTGCGGACACGAAGGACAAACTGAATATAGGTCGAAATTTTTTTTTTTCCATCTTGTTATAAAAAAAAATCGTCTGGTGAATCGTACGTGAATGCAATACATTAAGCAGGATAAAAAAATAAGGCTTTATTCCATAAAATATTTTAGAAAATCTCTAAGCACTCAGGTAACAAAAATAAACAGCACTTGTACAATTTAACAGCAGAGATCACCAATAAATCTCAGTCACAGTACTTTCAATCTCGCTCAGCATATAACAATTCACCAGCTCCACTGCTGATCCAAGACTAACTCGCTCTTGGTTTGAGATTTTGCTTTTATACCTTTTCCAAGAGGAAGTGACGTCACATAGTACTCTCTAGACGGTTCTTGATATTTCCCGCTCCAAGTAGAGATAGGGACAGAACTCATGAGCTTCCTAGAAGTTTTCTTTTGATGCCAAAAAGGTCGCCAAGGTCGAATTTCATTTACTTGGCTCCCAGTAAAAGCTCTGTAAAACTTTTTCTCGCCATAAAATTAGCATATTAGGGAAATTACTTTACATCCTCGTAACAATATCTTAGTTTGTCTAAGATATGCAAATAGGTTGAAAAACTTTTTCGTGTTGAGTTCGCTTTTTCTAACCATGCAAAAGTAGGGCTGAAAGAAGAGCTCCAATCTTCTAAGAAGAATAGAGCTCCGGATCCGAAGTGTGAAAAAAAACTGTCAATTTTACTCAATCTCCCAAAACATTAATATTCATTAGTATTTTTGTGAAATAAGTCTTTTCATTACAATTCTGACATTTTCACTTGACATTTTTTTTTTTTTGCTCTGTTTAGATTGTTTGTTATATTATGTTGTATTTGTTCCAAAAATTTAGACTCCTAGAGCAAAAATGGATAAAATGCCCTTTTTCCAGTTCAAAAATTTTAAACTTGTTTTTCTCAAATCAGCATTTGTTGAGTTCGCCCTTCGAATCAGCAATCGCCTCAATTGTTCTGAATGGCGACTCATCGAGATTCACTGTATTGGAATTTTTTTGCATCAATATGACTTATTGATGATTTTTTTGGTAAAAGTCGAGTCGAAAATAGCGTTTCTTAACACTAAAATATTAAAAACTTAACTAGAATGCAGCTTCTCCTGTCCATTTCGACGAACACCTTCGGTTTTGGGAATGTGTTGTCATTTTGATTTAACTGTGAGGTCAAAGCTTATTTGAATTATTTATGGATTGCACGTCATTTTGGCATCAAATTGTAACCTTTACGAATGATTTAAATTTTGTTTGAAAATTTCAAATAACGATAATTCGTTGCGCAAGAACATTTAAATAATTTGAGTTGTTTAGTAAAGTAATTTAATCTTTTATAAATGGAAACTTCAATATAGGATTCAATGATTTCAATCACCGAGCGTCACATTTGCATTATAAATATAATTGTGTACATCATCCAACACTAATTGTAGGTTCTATTGAGCTGTGATGTAGAAATCTTTATATCCCTATAATACCCGCAATGGATTCTAAAATTGAATTAGCAAGGCATATATTAGTACTACAGAGCATATTAACACACAAAGTCCTTTTAAAATCTCATCATGAGTACCATTTTAATTCGTCTCTAACCTTGAAAGACTTGGTGGGTGAGGAACACCATCATAATTTTTTAAAGACCATTGGTTTTTTTATGAGCATTTAGTTCTTTTAACTTGTTTTTTTATTTTTGTACATCTGGCTTATTTCATACAATTTTGTTTTCACATTTTCATCGAATTTTAAAAATTTTTAGTACCACCGTGTTGAATTTTCACATTTTATTGGCGCAGTTTAGCCAAAATGGCTCTTGAGCCTTTAAACCCCAAACGACCAACCACATAAAGTTCTTTTTCACACCACTTTAAAATTAAAAAAAATTACAGTGATGCCATTTATATTTCTTTGCAGTGTTTCTGCCAAACATATTAATCATATTGTCCTCTCAAAATCATAAACAAATGGTAGAAAACCGTCTTGGAAATCTTCTCTTAGAATTAGAAAATCTATCACCATCCACGCAGTATGATTTCTGAAAGCGATTAGAGGAGATTTACAAATTTTATCTTTGTTTGGACAAAAGTAAATTGAGTTTACCGATTTCATAGACGACTGAATTTTTATTTGATTATTTTGTCCTTTCAGAAATAGAAAATTTTGACTAAACTTAGATTAACAAGCGCAATAAATTTGACATTTTCAAATTTACCAGTAATGGCGAGAGAAGATGCTAACGAATTACTATCGCACATCGTCGCAAGAAATATTTGTACAATTTAGAATGTTTTCAGCGAGATTTTCAAAAGTTAGGTTGTAACCGCACTGTTTTTCGAGCTCTCCACCTAGCGTCCGTTAAAGGAGACGGCCAGTGCATGTTCTGGAATCGACGATTAAGCATGGTGTTCTCACCCGATGATTGTATATTTTATATGTCCTGAAGTGTTTTGTCCTTAATTTTTTGTCCCTGTATGTTGTGTCCTTTGGTGCTTGATTAAGAGTATTTAAATTAATCAAGTCCCTTTCTTTGAACGTCTATTGTTATCCCTAGCAGGAATTAAATTATGGCGCCCAAATGGTTACAAGGTTTAATAAGGAAACGCTCCGTTTAGAGGAATACAAATTTGACTGAAGGCATTGAACGAAAGTTTTGAAGTGGTTTTTTTACCTGTGTAGAAGCTTCAAACTAAGCATTTAAATTAGATTCTAAATTTCTTTCGTGATTTTAGTTGTTTATAAATAGTTTTTCCCACTTCTCTTCGCCTTTTGAAAAAGAAGCACAAAATTGTCTGATTGATAAAGCTACGCATTTAAAATGAAAATTATTTCCCTTCCAATACGGAGTAATTTAATAAAAAAAATGATGCAATCATGTTTTTAGAATTTTAAAACAAATTATTTTCTTTACTGAGCAATATCTCGGAAGCTGTCAAATATTTGTTTTGGAAATTCAATTTGCAAGAAAACTGCATGAAACACAAAACGCAGTTCTTCTTATTCAAGTGTGTTTTGCATAAACGAAGCAATTTGTCTTTCATATAATACAGAAGGTCTTTAGAATGACCTATTTAGAATAATTTTTAATAGTGTTTAAAAGTGCGCTTAATTTAGAAAAGATTTCCAGGGGCGAAAACTGGATATATAAAATTTCCTTTGGACAAAGGTCGTGCTAAGTATTTGCTCTACGTATTAGCAATAAAAATAGTATTTCCTATCCCACTTCGATCTTTAGTTTCCCTGAATGTAAGTATTTTCCATAAAAAAATGCCATTGCAATAAGTTTAATGCGATTCTTTACATTTTATAGTTAACCATATCATTTAGGGCTTGAAAAGACTAAAAGATACGCTTTAGATGTTGATAGGCGATTGCAGACCTACACGAGTGATGAATTTTAGGATTTAACGATAATTGCAATGGCGGCTGGTCCATTAGGGCTGCAGCGCTCTGAAATTATTTTTTAAACTTGCCTTTTTCGTTTATAATCTTATTTTCTTACTTTTCCACTCTCAGAGTTCAATGATTTACGAAAATGAAAAAAAGTAA
The DNA here is from genome assembly GCA_013235015.1 of Araneus ventricosus. Classification (NCBI taxonomy): domain Eukaryota; kingdom Metazoa; phylum Arthropoda; class Arachnida; order Araneae; family Araneidae; genus Araneus; species Araneus ventricosus. The sequence goes on along the minus strand of BGPR01005232.1, from coordinate 73,791 downwards.
TAAAAATTGGGAAAAAAGGCATAAAATGAATCCAAACGAAGAGAGACTCGGGTCTGAGCTCAAAAATACTCTGCCACCCCCCGAAATCCGTTCACTGCGCAGAAACTCCGAAGAGAAAAATCAACCCTTTCTCCCTTTAACTTAGGTGGGCTATGGGCTGCAAGGGCGAGCAGCTCTGGCTGGCACGCAGACAACTGAACGAGAAGGAAACGTTCTTCTTAATTCCTTTTTCTTTTTTGTATCTCACTCCCACACGAAGTGGAAATCTCATTGGCTGACTATGGGTTTGGGTTTCGGTTCGTGTTGCATCGACAGGAACACATTTGGTTCATTGAATATTCGATTTCTTTTGAAGAAGATATTCATTTTTGAAGAGTGTTATAGAGTGAACTGGGCGAGTAGGGAAGTGTGTATGTGGAGCTCTGACTTTTTTTTTCGTCAGCAGAATCGTCACATCAACATTTCCTTAACTTTCTGTTAATAATCTAGTAGTAAATGTCATATGATGGTTATTTAATGTGTTTGAAAAGCAGGAAATTTTTTATCTGGCTTTGGAATAAAAATCATTTGGCCTACTTAAAGATAAAGTAGCTTTTTAAAATTGTATTCTCTTGATAAATATTTTTTGCAGCCCTGCTTGTTTCTAAGCTGACGAGCCGCCACTGGATAAATGTCATTAAACTAAAATTATAATATTAATTAGTATATTTCCTAGAATTCAGAATGCTGCCATTCTTCTATTACCACTAGAAACAGATTAGTCTGAAGCAAATGCATGGGTAAAAAGCTTTAAACTTTGACAGTCAGTTTTGTTATCAGATCCTGTATTTTTGTTTGTTCTCTGCTCATCAATGAAAAGCGGATGGTCTCGAAATGAACACTTGAAAAGCAGTCTTCTGCATATAAATTATACTTTTCCAAACATATTTCGAGTCTTACAATAGAAATTGGCTTCGTGTGTTTTTAAAGCAATTTTGATATAGCTTAAAATATATTTTTTGCATTTAATGAAAGGAGTTTAATAGGAAAATATTGAAAATCATTGTAGTAGTTTATCTGAAATACAGTGTTTGAGTATGAGAATCTTTAATGCTTTAATAAGAAATTCAAATGCACACAATTATAAACTGACGCTTCTATGAGAAACAGTCTCTAGTGAATCAATTTCAACTCTATCTACCAAACACTCAGCTAATTCATACAAATCGCTAATGGAAAAATTTCATTTCACCGGTCGCGGTATTTCTAAATGTAAACGTTTCGTAAGAGACTATCGGTCTAAGCACAAATATTTCTTATGGGGAATTGCCGATTGAAGATAGAATTTTTTGAACTCAAATGTACTATACAAAACATTTTCTTCTTGGCGGAAATACACGTTCTTTCTTTGACATTGTAAGTAGAAAGAATAGAAAAGGGTAAGTAAACAAACCGAATGCTTTCTTCGACTCCAAGAAGTCGAAACCTTCATTTTTGTCCTCTGAAAAGATGGTCACTAGGGCTTTATTGTGTCGAAAGAAGATAATTCAATACATTCTTGTAACTTTTGGAAGTTCTTCGAAATTTGTTTCATGACATAAAGATATCCTTTTTCAAAAAGTGAGAAATAATTCGAAGCACCTTTTCTGTACTTCCCAGGAAGTGATAAGTTCGGGATTTATAATAGGACCTTTGGAGTCTTTTTACTTAAGGTTTTTTTTTAAATCTGGAAACTGCTTTTGGGAGCTATTATGGAATTAAACGGATATAAAATATCCTCATCACGTTCTTATTTATCCCTTAAAGGCCCAATGCTACCTTTAAGCGACAAATCCAATTTTGCCTTCTAAAATCTTGAGAAGACTGAAGCTCTAATGCCTGTTTTTGCTATAGGACACATATTAAACTTTTTATGAAATCTATTTACAACATATAGATGGCGACCTGAGTGTTGATAAAAAGTAAAAATAATTGATGTTTTTCACTTGAGGCTGCATATTTTTAGCTTTGTTTGTACGCTTGAGAATACCATATTTCATATTCCTCACCAGTCTATTACTTATTAAAATTCATCTGTGTTTGACATTATAAAATTTTATCAAGGGAATATTTTTCGGAAATAAAGCCTAGTGTTGTCTGTTGGTAAAAAACTATATTTTGGCCATAAACCATACTTAAAACAAAACAGGATTTTTTAAAGTATTTTTCCCATGTTTTATTCTAGAAATGAAAGTCAGAAAAACGTTTTAAAACCAGTTTTTTAAAAATCAGGCTTTTAGGGGTTATAACTATACTCTTTGCAAAACTCTATGAAAATGGCCTTAAATCTGTAAAGCGCACTCCCTTAGTGTTTGGAGGGGGCGGACTTGAAACAAAGAAAAAATTAAATTTTTAAACATAAAATAAAACCATATATATTTAATACGTGCACAGGATACGAATTAGATTCTGGCACAAATAAAAAGACAAACCGTAACTGTACTTACTCTAGACAATGTTTGTTACCGGCAAAGTTTGAAATCCGGCATTCTACAGAATACTTAGGCATTTTATAGAATGCCGAAAACTGGCCGGAAATGTATGAAACACACCATCGATTCGCTTTTTTTAAGAAATAAAATTAAATGCAATTCAAAATAAAATTATTTTCTTTATTGATGCAACAAGTAGGTTTGTTTCATTTTCTTTGTCATAAGAAAGAAAGAAATTTTGTTTTGTACGACTTTCATTTTTCTTTACGTATTTTGAATAAAGGTTTTTTTAATGGCGCTTTTTCATTATATTTTCAAAATAACATTCGTATTTTTAAAGTACGCACGTCTTTTAAATAATGGTCTTATCGTAACCTTCTTTTCAAACTTTGCCAAAATAGCATTTGTCATTCTATAGAATGCCAAGGTATTATACACAATGCCTAGGGAAAGTATGTAATAATTCTCATATTTCATACTTTGCCTAAAAACGCCCGGCATTCTATAAAATTCCTAGGAATTCCATAGAATGCCGGCGTTTCATACATTGCCGGTAACATTTATACGCTAAAAGAATACGTGGACGTATTCTGCAGACATATATTAACATGTGCAACTTATCTAAACTAGTAAGTAAGTGAAACCCTTGAAGTAAAATTTTGGTGTTGGGTAATTCGCGAAAATCCTATTTTTACTTTTCCCGTTTCCAAAGTGTTAATTATACGAAAGTAAAATGTTTCTCTGCAAGGAAAGTAAATAATTTAAGTAAAACAAGCGTTGTATTGATATTATCGAATCGTTTTCAACTTTTAAATACATGGCCTGGTTTTTTTCTTTTCTTACCCTTGAATATACATATTAAGATTTTTATGTAATGATTTAGTGTTTGACTTTTTGCCTCTTGCTTTTTTAATGGTTTTTTGATTTAATGTTTTTAATTTTAAAAAAATGTGATTTTTTTTATAATTTTAATGTGACGGCATGCTTCATGGATTTTTGGAACCTCAGTGTGTTTTTAGTGCTTTTGTAATCGCGTTCTTTCGTTTTTATGTGTTTACATTTTTATAATTAATGTGGTTTTGAGCTTTGAACTGCTGTATTCTCTGCAGTTACTTTTTTCTTTGTGTTTTAATTCACTTTGTGGCTTGTGTTCTCTGTACGTTTTTGATCATGAACTCTGTAAATGGAGTCATCTCTGTAGTGTGCTTTCTTTGAATAAATAAATTATGTAATCAGAATTTTGTTATTCATAGGAAGGAGCGAGAAGCAATTTGGAAAGTTGAGAACCGCTGCAGAAATGAATGATAATTTATACGTTTATATCAAATTTGTTTCTTCTGCTGAAAGATGTCTTTAGATTACAGGAGAATCATGTGCAGAAACAGAATAGTTTAATTAATTGGCTTATATAAAAATTCCTAATATTTATAATTAGTTTATTTTTCTTATATTACTTTTTAATTCATAATTAGTTAATTTTCAATTAATTTATTCCTAACAAGCAAATATTTATATCTGTTAATAATCTATCATTAATGACTATCAACAAAATCTATTAGTCAGAAGCTAATTTGAATGTAGCCGTTGACAATCGGAAATTATTTTAGATGCCCATTTCTCTTTTAAATATCAAAATTTCATTTTTCTCTACACTTTTATTGAACTTAACTTGCTTCAAGTTCGTACAGATAAATTTGTTATCGATGTTTTGCTTATTTCTTGCTGTGCTAGCGTTCTGAAATCTTGTAAATTACGTGGTGTCAGTGACAATACATTGTTAATTTTATTTTCAGAGGGTAATTGTCAGTTAGTACATTAATTAAAAAAAATCATTTAAATGGCGGCACCTGGTAGCGAATTTGGGAAAAATTTGATTTCAAGATTCGATAAGGTGCAGAATAATGAATCACAAATTGGAGACTTAAAACGTACAAAAATATTAAAATAAAAAAAATTCGACGGGAGGCTGTCTCTGTGGAACGGCCTCTGGGATTGAGGGGCGAAGACATACTTACTTTACTCAACTGTGACTTTCCGTGACTTAAAGTTGTTCTATGTGACTAAAGTAGCTCTATTTGACTTTGACCTATGCTCTATGACCTTTCTCTGTGAAATGAAACTAAAACCAAATCAACTCAATTAAATCCATGGAAAGAACAACTCAATTAAATCAACAATTGTTAATAATAATTAAGGACAGTTAATTAATCGATTACTGAACTGTGACTTTCTTTGACTAAAGTAGCTCTATGTGACTTTGACCTATGCTCTACGACCTGTTTCTGTTAAATGAATTAATCTGAATGAATTAATTAATCTGAAATGAATTAATTATTAAACTGTAAAAATCCAGTTAATATACCGCTCACAACCGATGCGCGCGCGCGCATTGGTCGCTGTGACGTCATCAAAATTCTTCGTGATTTTCACCAACTTTGCAACTCGACTGTTAATAAACCGTAATTACAAATACTAAAATTATTTTTGAAGTCTTCAGTGTCTATCTGTTTCTGTTAGAGTGTTGGTTTTAGTTTCCTTTATGTTATTTGGTTCCGGAGCTATAAGCGTTCAACTTTAGCACGAAATTCGACATAATTCAACAATTCTTGAGTAACTAGAAAATCGCCCGTCATGGTATGACGGATGCAAATTGCCTCTTCATTCGAGAGATTTCCCGTAAAATTTGACGTGTTTTAATAAATATATATGCGAGAGAAATGTTTAACATTGATTGAAAACAAATAAAATAAACATATGTTTTATGACAGGAAATATTTTTCTATTTACATATTATTTAAATATTTCTTTACTAAGAAAGCCTCTAGGTAAACAACATTCCGTGTGAAGTATTTTTCGTTGTTTAATAATTTTCCTTATACTTCAAATGTCTTTGTGTAAATTTTAACGTGATTGGTAATCCTAGACCTTGAAGTGCAACATAGAGCTGTCCATGTGAAAAGACAGGCTCATCGAGGTAAATTCCAACATGATCGAAAGTTTGCCCCTGCGATTTGTTGATAGTCATCGTGTAAGCTGGAACTGGCGGCGGCTGAGAACGAATAGTAGATTCACGTCACCGGTGGCTAATTTAATTCTTGGCAAGAAAACAACATCGCCACGAATGCATTCAGATACAATTTGGCGTCCAAACTATACCACGCGCATGATATATCACTGACGTAATTTACTACTTTCTATTAAAAAACGGAAATTACTTTGAAATATAGGATTAATATAATTTAAGATTTCTCGGGAACTATTAATCATAGCGAGATAAATTTTATATCAATCGATAGAAAATTTTAGTTCACTATTTTAGAGCTATTAAATTTGAAATTAGAACGACAATTACTGTTTTAAATTTAAAATTACTGAAATTTAGATTTTCTAACAATGAAATAATGCTGTTTAATGTCTCGCAGTGCTATGGCGCGAGTTTTATTGCTGGTGACGTCAGAGCGTTACCGGAGGATCTGGGCTATTATATTAGTAATATTTCGCGTGAACGTAAGATGGATGAATGAATTGCCAAATGTACTTCGATAGTCTGCGTGCGAGAGTATCAGTCGCTATGACGTCCTCAAAATTTTTAGTGATTTTCACCAACTTTGACATTTTGACTATGACTGAACCGTAATTCCAAATTCTGAAATTCGTTCAGCAATCTTTAATTTATACCTTTCTCTGTTAAATGAATCTAAAACTAACGTCATATGTTATTTTGTTACGAAGCTATAAGTCTATAAAAATACCACGAAAAGCGTCATAATTCTTTACTTTCCCGACACACCATCAGGCCACTATGGAGAGACGTAAGTTTACATCAAAAATTATTTTTCTGCACTGCCTTTAAAACTATCTTTAGTTACCTCTTTGTTTGTTTAAACTACCTGGAAGCCCATTCAATCATTAGCTAAGGATTTGAGCAGCAAGCCTACATCTTGTAGGGTCAGCAGATAGCGTTTCTCAGAAATACGTACGTTCAGTAATCGCACCGGCATCGTTTGAAATGCAATTCCCTGTAGTATCTCCTTCCTCACCCAAGAAACTGCAATAAATGAAAAAAAAAAATGTTTTTCAAAATATGTGTCAACTAGATTATGCGCACTTTATGACATTTAACAGGTAGTTTTTTATTCTCAAAATGGACGCTTTTAGTAATAAAATGGATTGTATAATATATAATAGATCTGCAAAAGCAGTTCCAATATTACATAATACTATGAGAAACTGTCGGAACAAATTGAAGCAAATGACTGCGCATAACTGTTCTTTTCCAAGTAGCAATTTCCCTTATAAAAATAATTTATTACTTCCTGTTATTTCAAGTATTTTGTTATCGAAAAACTTCTCCTTGTAATCGTCTCTGAAAAGCGACATTTAGCATTTATGACTACAAAGTCCATGCAACTGTTCTCTTAGAGACGATATGAATTTCATGAAACAAAAGAGCAGAATGGCATGTTAAGATTCATAGACATTTCATTGCAAATTGAAACGGAACAGCATTTCGCATTTAGTTGATTTATATGAAATAAGGGCTGCAGTTTCGTACTGTTTGAAATTGTTATTGTTCTCAATCACTTTACATTATATTAGAAAAGGGGTTATTTACCTCCAAAAATGCGCGCCTTCTTTTTTCCTTGGAAATTAAGTGAAAGTACGAAATTCAACACATTTAATAGAGGCAATTTTTAAAATACACTTTCTGTATTGTTCTAAAAAGTGGAAAAACATTTATTTCAATTATTATCTCGTCGCTTAACAAGCAAAACAAGCTTTGAAATCTCAAAGAGGAAGAAAATACTCAATTTTTCGCAAGCAACAACGAATATTTGTGAATTTTTTCACATCTGGTGGGAACATGCGGTCTCATGTTCATATCAGATGTTAAAGAAATTCAGAAATATTCGTTATTGGTTGCGAAAAACTGAGTATTTCCTTCCTCTTTGAGATTTCAAAAAATTGAGATAGGTGGCGTTGCTTGTTAAGCGACGATCTACTTTTTAATCTTTAATTATTAACTATTATAATAAATTTTACGAAATATTAAACAACATTCTTTTATCAATATCAATACCAAATAGCGTCAATCGTACGGAATCTAATAAATGATCGTTACGTTCTGAAAATATTAAAATAGTGTGTTATCATCCTGAACACAGAAGTGCCCAAAATTTCTAAACTGTCGAACATGTTAATAATCGATTACAAAATTTCATCTTCACAAAGCGAAAACCAAGTTAAGGTATCAGACTTGGTTGAAAAAGCGATTTTCGCAGAAAAATTCAAAAGATTTTATGATCTAAATATAAAGCCACAACTTTTAAGATTCTAAATCAGTCTTTGTTTCTATTCTTATTCCTTGTAATTTATTTTAACTAATATGTTAATATATTTTTGAAATGCGTTTTCTGAAAAATGAAAATTTCACTAAAATTGGTCCTCGGAAAACGTGACATATCTAAAACAATTGATTAAAATTCATTGCAATTTTGGTACACACGTGTCACTTATCTTTGAGGGTGTAATAGACCGGAGATTTTGTGATAGCTTTATTTAGTCATATTTTACAGGGACTTTCAGTTCGAAACATAGGATAATTTTGGAGAAAAATCAATGACGCCAACTTTGACTCTTCATAAAATATTTATTTATTAAAATAACTTTTATCTTGCGGTCTATTACATTCTAGATAGCTTGAGAAGTATGCATGCGAAATTAAAATTAAATATGTCACGTATTTTTTCAAATATGCTGTTTCTCTTAACATTGAAATTTTTATTAAAATTCTTGAAAAATATTATTTTCAAAAACTACTGATGTTTTATGAATTTTTATTTCTAATTGTGACTATTTAAACCAACTTTTCTTATTTAGCTCTGCAAGTCTTTTTTTCTGCAAACTTTTTAAATATTTTCTCTCCGAACTTAGTCGGGTGCCTTAAATAAAAGTGTAATTAACTATTCAGTAGCAGCTTAATAACAAAATGTAATGATCAGATGCATGCTAAAGATGAATGTAATGATCAGACGCATGCTGAAGATGAATTTAATGATCAGATGCATGCTAAAGATGAATGTAATGATCAGATGCATGCTAAACATGAATGTAATGATCAGAGGCATGCTAAAGATGAATGTAATGATCAGAGGCATGCTAAAGATGAATGTAATGATCAGATGCATGCTAAAGATGAATGTAATGATCAGAGGCATGCTACAGGTGAATGTAATGATCAGAGGCATGCTAAAGATGAATGTAATGATCAGACGCATGCTACAGGTGAATGTAATGATCAGAGGCATGCTAAAGATGAATGTAATGATCAGACGCATGCTGAAGATGAATGTAATGATTAGATGCATCAATGTAATGGTCAGATGCATGCAGTTTTTGAATGCAACTCACTCTTTTGGAAGCATTTAACATCCCTCTTGAATTAATAATATCAAATAACTATTTTCAGAAACAGATGTTAAAATTTTTACTTTTCTTGAGAATAACGGATAAAAGTTGTTGGAAAAACAACGATTTCAAAATAGAAGAGAAATGTGTACTCGTCATTGAGTATTGTAATGTTCCAAAAATTAATTATACCTTTTATAATTCATTTTATTACATAGGTACTGGTATGCAGTCATGTCTCTTTGTCAGTGCATAGGTATTTTGTCCTGAATATGAAGCAACAGGTCAGAAGAGTTTTATTTTATAAAATGTTGAATTCAATTAAGAAGTTAAACATGGCAATAACTTCCTGATAATTAGGTATTTCTGCTTTATAAGCGCTGTTTCTATAGAAACTTATAATTAATATTTATTATTCTTGACTGACTGACTGCTTTGCCTGTGACTAGTCACGACTGCAACAAGACTCGGTTTTTCCTTTGAGAAAGAAGAAAAATAAATATAATTAAATATTGTGCATTTTATTTACAAATGATATCTCTCCCATTTTAATAATTTAACAAAATATATTTTTCGTGATAAATGATGTCATTACAATTTCAATAAGCATATTGCCATCAAGATATATGATGTTAGTTTCACCGCTTTATAATATGGGTCTTTGAACCTCTATTTTTATATTTTGCCTTTTTTCGTTCTCATTTCAGACACGTTTCATGAAATTTATTATATAAGACGTCTCTTAAATGAGATACGCAACTTTTTTTGACAGAAATGGTCGTGAATTGGAGATTGCATTTTAAAACAGGAAAAAAAGGACGATAACTTTAATATACGCACTTACAGTAAAAGTTCCGTCCCGCGAAAAAATGCATGCACACAATAAAATATCTTGAAAGAGAATATGAATGAATTTTGGGCACTTCTGTGTTCAGGATGATAACACATTATTTTAATATTTTCAGACCGTAACGATCATTTAATCGATTCCGTACGATTGACGCCATTTGGTAGCGATATTGATAAAAGATTGATGTTTAATATTTCGTAAAATTTATTATAATAGTTAATAATTAAAGATTAAAAAGTAGATCGTCGTTTAACAAGCAACGCCACTTATCTCAATTTTTTGAAATTTCAAAGAGGAAGAAAATACTCAATTTTTCGCAACCAATAACGAATATTTCTGAATTTCTTTAACATCTGATATGAAAATGAGACCGCATGTTCCCACCAGATGTGAAAAAAATTCACAAATATTCGTTATTGGTTGCGAAAAATTGAGTATTTCCTTCCTCTTTGAAATTTCAAAAAATTGAGATAAGTGGCGTTGCTTCTTAAGCGACGAGATAATAATTTAAATAAATATTTTTCCACTTTTTAGAACACTACCGAAAGTGTAGTTTAAAAATTGTCTCTATTAAATGTGTTGAATTTCGTACTTTCACTTAATTTCCAAGGAGAAAAGAAGGCGGGCATTTTTGGAGGTAAATAACCCCTTTTCTAATATAATGTAAAGTGATTGAGAACAATAACAATTTCAAAACAGTCCGAAACTGCAGCTCTTATTTCATATAAATCAACTAAACGCGAATTGTTGTTACAATTTACAACAAAATGTTTATGAATCTTACATGCCATTCAGTTCTTTTGTTTCATGAAATTCATATCTCAATAAAAAAAGAGACCTAAAATAAACGCATTTGGTTGGGCCGCCTTTTTCACGTTCTCGTGTACGATGTACATTCAAACAGAAAATATTATAATGGGGAAAAGACAATTAACTCCAGATATTGATGAATCTTCGCGTTTTATACCGCCCTGAGTCCGACGTAACATTTTTTTTTTTTTTTGACGTAGACTTTCGTCTCCCCATAGTGGTCTAATGGTGTGTTGGGAAATATAAAAATTTTGACGCTTTTCCCGCTAAAATTAAATGCTTATAGCTCCGCAAACAAACAACATAGAGAGTTGGTTTTAGATTCATTTACCAGACAAAAGGGTACATTGAAAATTTCAAAAAGAATTTCCGAATTTGAATTTACGGTGTAGACTCAGTCGAGCTGCAAAGTTGGTGAAAATGACGAAAAATTTTGATGACGTCGCAGCGATGGTAAACGCTTATAGTTCCGTAACCAAATAACATAGAGAGTTGGATTTAATTTTATTTAACAGAGGAAGGTAGTCATTGAAGATTTCAAAAAGAATTTTAGAATTTGGAGTAACGGTTTAGTCACAGTCGAGATGCGAAGTTCGAAAAAATTATATTTTGATGACGTCATAGCAACCGATGTGCGGGCACGCAGACTATAAAAGTACATAAGGCAATTAATTCAACGGTCATACGTTCACGTGAGATATTACTCAAGAACTGTCGAATTATAACTCTTGTCGTGCTTAAGTTAAACGCTTATAGCTCCGGAACCAAATAACATAAAGAGTTGATTTCAGTTTCATTTAACGGAGAAAAGTAGACATTAAAGACTGAAAAAATAATTTTAAACATGTAATCACGGTTTAGTCTCAGTCGAATTTCAAAGTTGGTGAAAATCACGAATAATTTTACAAAGATATTCACTCTAGACTAATAGTCACTATAAACTATAGAGTTTGTAGTCACATAGAGCTGTTTTAGTCACAGAAAGTCAAAGTTGTGCAAGGTGAGTAAATCTAAGCCCCTCATTCCCAGCGGCCGTTTCGCAGAGATAGCCTCCCGTCGAATTTTTTGGAATTATCTCTGTCTATCTTTAAACGCGATATCTCAAAAAGTGAACGCAGCTAGACGGACGAAATTTGGCATTCGAATTTACACCGTAATTGTAGATTTCTATATGATTTTGGACGAAATCTCTTTGCTGTATAAGTCTGTTTGTCCATCGGAATGTATTTGAAATGAAACGAGCTAGATGAATGAAATTTCTCTTACAGTTTTATCACGTTGACCTCCATATCTTGTAGAGATGTGTCAAATTTTGAACCAAATCGGCTGAAAGGTTTGATTAGTTGTCTATTCGGATATATATGAACGTGAAACTGAAAATGTTACAAGCTGCATGAAGGAAATTCGATATGACACTAAATTTGCAGGTCTGTATCAAAGTTTGGGAGCAATCGTTCCAAGAGAAAAGACACAATTCGCACAATGGATTTTCCACAAAATTTAATTCGAAACCCGACATTTTTGTTTATATGTTAGAAAATTAGGTGGAGAAAACTTTCGCTAGTTAGTTTCGATTGGCGAAAAGCATTGCCATTATTTGGCAATGATTTTGTCTGTATTAACGCGCAACGTAACCTCAAACACTGTATTTCTTAATCATCTAATTTAAGACAATGATATAAGAATGTACAGAAATGGATGAACAACGTGTCCGCGATAGTTTCTTTCGATAGAATAAGCCAAACTAGAAGCCTCCGCATTAGACCAATTCTTCCTCTGCGAATCATGCCATTATGATACATGCTTGGGATGAAAACGGTCTTAGATGATATCACCTATTTATTTATACTTCATTTCCAGATACGTGACCATCTCCTTTATTCGCGTGGGTTTTTTTTTCATTCTTTTCTTACAGTTTTATTATAACCTCAATTTAGTCCAAGTACTTGCCATTATAAGAAGTCATTGTGATAGCGAACTACAATGATCCTATGCTCTCGGTGAAAGACCGCGTACCATTTTGAGATGAAAATGTCGAGTTAGGCAAATTACTGCTATGAAATACACAGCTGCATTTTGAGAAAAATTTGTCTGTTGTTGTAGATTAGAAATTGGCAATTTCATAAAAGAAATCTATTCTGGAATTTCTCAGTATAACAGTTAAATCCCTTTGAAAGATGCAGTTCTGTGGGGTTTTTAGGGCATTATTTAGGATGAGTTTTCTTGTGAACTTATCGGTAAATTTGGGATAATGCGCAAGAAATAAAATAAATTGGAAAAACAAAAGCAATTCAAGCAGATTTATCTTCGACTGATGGATAAGCTAATCAAAAAGCAGATCATTCTGTTTTTTCGAAAGATATAATCTCTTTAGTATGATCTTTCGTAGCACCTTTAGGAGAAAATAAAGAATAACATTATAAAATTGTGGACATTGTGGGGCGTGTATAAAATACATTATAAAAACTGTAGCATCTAGAAAAAAATTTGCTTGAATGCACTTCCAGGTGGCGCCACAAATAGGGAATCAAAATGAAATTAAATAAATCGATTAACCGATAATTGAGTTCCGTAATTAATAAAATTCTGCATTACTGTCAAGAACGCAGAAATGCACAAAATTTCAGAACAATAGTACATCAGGAAGAAAAGGAGAAATCTATTACAAATTATTTTCTTCCCGACATTTGCTGTTTCTCAGCGTAAGTAATATTTGAAAGGAACTGAGAAAATAACAGTTAGTTATAAAACACTAGCACTATTAGGAAGAGTGAAAAATCGACTAGAAATTCGTAATTTTTTAATAATATTTTGTATACTAATATTCCATGTCGTGAAATCAACTAGAAAACTACTAAAAAATTTTCTACTTAGAAAAATAAAAAAAACATAAGAAAGCGCAGTTCGTGTCCGCGCCGTAGATTTTCCGTGAAAACGTCGGCATAAAATCATAAAACAAGTGTTTCGTATTAATATGTAATTTAATTATCAATCTCTTTAATACAATAGTTACAGAATAGATAAATCACAAGCTACCACAGACCCTTCCTACATACGATAAACTTGTGATTTATCTATTCTGTAACCATTATACTACTTTGGGTAAATATTGTATTAAAGAGATTGATAATTAATTTACGTATTAATACGAAACACTTGTTTGATGATTTTATCCCAACATTTTCAAGAGAAATCTACGGCGTAGTCCCAAACTGCGCCTTTCTTATGTTTTATTTAGAGTAGCTTTTGATGATGCCATGTGTTGACAGTATATAGAACTACATTTCGCGTATGCGCAGCAAAACATTTACAAATGTTCATTTTTCGCGTAATATTCAAATTTTTGAATTCAAATTTTAATACAGTGTTTCTTTTACGTATTCTCAAGTATTCTGTAAGTTTCGTACAATTCGAAAGGAAACTCTGTATGTTATAATCAAAAAGCATGCGGAGTTTGAAATTTTCAATTTAATACCGATTTTTACTTATATTCTGATAAATATTTTTATTATCTCAGTTTGGGTCATAGTAATACTCCTCGGGCTCTTTATAAGGACACCAGAATCAACCTCTTAGCTAAACGCGTTTCCACGCTACACTTATTTATCACCTTACATAAAGCTAATTCATAACAATCACACTGGTACGATGACGTCACAGGCAAAATAAATACTATGAGACAAACTCTTACAGATTTGATCTATCCGTTGTGGGGTCAACCATTATTTTCGTATCATTAGTCTCGTAGTTATTAGCGATACAAATCGGACGATATTTTGTCACACAAGAAAGTTCGACCGACTATCACTGTAACGAGCGGAAAGAAGTTTTCACGTCAAAACTTGTTTTAATGTGTTCCCAATCTAGCTTCTCTATTTACGCAAAGGCTTATTAATTCCAAAAAAAGACTATCAAAATTAAAAATTCAGTGAAATGAAACATTTTAGCAATGGTATTTACAGAAATATTTGTTAAATACAAGTAAATTAATTGATAAATATTTAAGCAAACTTATTCTTTTCTTCTTCACAATGCAAAAAACTATATTTGGCATGACTAAAGAAAATAAAAAACCTACATTATCATCCAAACGCTTCATATGTGATGCTATCGATTGAATATAGAAGCAACGAATAAAATTAAGAAGAATCATTTTTGTGAAAAAATAATTCTTATGAACTAATGAGGCATTTTTAGAAGCTTCACCTAAAAAGGGGCGCTTGTCATTAATGGGTTAATCTTTATATCTTTATAAATATGAAATAAGTCAAATTAAATAAAAGTGATCAAAAAAGCACCGAATGTCCCCGTACGGTCAGTAATCTTAAGGCTGATGCATCTCGGAATCGATGATCGAGTAAATCTTGCTATTCTTGATGTATTTACTGACCTCAAGAAGCAATGTCTGTCGAAGCATTCTGAAGCATACCTGTTTAGTACCATCCATTTCTGACCACTCATTATGTTACCCTTTGTTTCATGCAAGTAGGTTTTATTTCGTAGCGTCATAATGAGAAATTACTTTTGCTTCCGAGCTTGAAAAAAATGCAGTAGGTTCCTCATGAAAGAAAGGCTTTTTATGCTTTAATTAGCGCTGGAGGGCAAACCTGAAAACAGATTTTATTAATTAGCTTTGAGAAATATTAGAGGACGCAAACCTCTCGGAGTATGTCAAAAATTTCTAAAAGTTATTAAATTAATTCTTGTAAGAGGATCTCGCTCTTATTTTTTTATTTGCATCAATTATTGCATTACATAAAAATGCAGTATAATTTTTGCTGTGCTAAGCGGCATCGTAAAAATTTATTTTGAGCAGATGCGCAAAGATAATCGATTGTAAAATTTAATAGCTCAAATCATTATGGGGGGAATGTACAAAACCTTTATGGGTGGTTTTCCCCTGCTTTTGCTGCATTGATTTGTATTAATTTTACCTTGGAACTTTTTGATTAACGTATTAATGCTGTGTTCCTTTTTAGGATAGAAAAAATATAAAAAAGATAAAACAACTATAATAGAAGCAATTTATTTGGTGCGCGCAAGTGCATCATCATCCAGGAAAAAACTGCGAGGTACAAAGATATAAATACAAATTAAGGGAAATTTTAATTGTGATAGAGGTAGAAATACAAAACGAATGGAAAAGAAGAGGAGAAAGAAGAATCTGGTGGATGATGCCATCAGAGGTCTTCATCCATGCATATTCAAAATTACAATAGGTTTTCTGTCGAGGCAAAACGACTTTAAGGTCTAAATTTGAATTTTCCTCTAAGGCCTGAACCTATTCCGGAACAAATTGGAAAGAAAAACATTTATCCACAAAGAAGAAATTCATAACAGTCTTTTAAACATAGTCTGAAAAAAGGGGGGTTTAAAATAGGGTCGTCTCTAAAAATGCATTATAAATTCACGGGAATTATTCTTAACATAAATTTTACAAAGAAGTATTTTTAAGTCTTCGTTTCTTTTATAATCAGTCGATGGTAGCACATCTAAAACGTTCGGTTGATCATGTAGCCTTTTTTATTTTCATGTAAGACTCGAGAGTAGTTTTGGGGAACGTGAAGAAGAAAAGGGGAAGTTTGTTGAATTATTTACCAATTAATTTACTTTCATCTAAACAAACTAAATATAATTGTAAGAGTATATTTTTTCTTGGGGGGATTCTCGTCAATCATCGCACATCATCATTTGTCAATGAATTTACTTGCTTCAAACAATTACATCGGTGAATACAATCGTAAGAATATGCTTCCGTTTTGTAATTTCACGCAGTCTTAGATTTTGATGGATTATTTTGCATTCATAAAACTTCATCTAAATACGGACGCCAGGCATAGGAGGGCACTAAAACGTACATTTTTCAGACAGGATCTTCTTTAGTTATTTTTCAGTTGATTTCAGGACATATAGGTAAGATTAGTATACAAAATATTATCGAAAAAAATGCGACTTGGGCATTAATGGGTTAAATCGATAAGAATAACATTCGAAATTCTCCAAATCAATAGAATTGCAGAAAATCTGAATTTATTACCCTTTCAAATAAAAATTTAAAATTTATTACAGATCTTTTTGAATCAATCCACGGGTGTGTCTGCCCTTCATCCTTCTCGTATACGTTCTCGATCTGGAACGTTTTCTAGTAAGATTTGCAGCACAGTGAAGAGAATAGGGGGAGCACTTGGATCCCAACCCCTTGTTTGATTGTTGGAAAATTCGATAAAAATTTACAATTGGAATGTCATTATCATATACCAAATTTCATACATCTAGCTTGTTGCGTTTCTGAGCTCTTGTTTTTACAAATCCACGATTATACAGACATATGAACACTAAATTATTTTATAGATTTGATCCAACATTTAATACAATTCTACAGTTCTGGTATTATAACCAGAAAGAGAAGGGCATAATTTCCGCTGGCCATTTTATTCTAAAACTAGCTGTTTTGCCCAGCGTTGCTCGGGATTAAAATACTTTCATGTCTAATATTTTTTTTATCTAAAAACTACTCTTGTGTAGAAAATTATTATACCCAAAATTCTTTTATTATGAGGATTTTTAATTAAAATGAGAATCTTAACTAAACCAGACAATTTTTAAAAATCGCCGATAGCTAATTTTTTCCATAAGTTATAAATATTTGTTGCATAGGTACTTAAAATTTTGTTCATAAATCATGCTGTATAAGAAAGATTTAAATGGATGTTTTGGGGCAATTAATTAGATAGTAAAGATTTCATTAAGAAAAGCGTTAAAATAAATATGAATAAAAAACAAAAAAATTAGTCTTCATCCAGAATTCTACTAATGTGATCCAGCAACAGTTCTAGTGCATTCTTATTGTTCACCAATAAAAAAGAGTGTTTCAAATTATGGATTTTATAACAACGAATGAACGAGGGCAACGAAATGAACGGAACTGAAACTTGTGTCATGAAAAACTAATTTTTAAACTTTTAATATGGTGTAAAAATAGTTTTTGTGAGATAATACATATTTTCGAAAAATATAATGGAAAGTGCCAAAATATTGCTTAATTTCCAATTAACTGAACTTTTAATTAGCTTTGGGGCTTTTAAACGTTGACAGAGATCTTGCTCTCTTTTTATAGAAAATAGCTGATATACCCGGCGTTGCTCAGGGTTAAAATACTTTTGTATAAAACATTATAATACAGAAAATCCTTTTATTGTGTGAAACGTTTTTAAATTAAAATCAGAACATCCATTGAAGCAAACGACTTTTAAAAAACGCCGAAAACTAATTCTTTACGTAATATTTATTGTATAAGTACTACACATTTTTTTCACAAATACTGAAGCACAAGAAATTTTTTATGGACTTTTTAGGAAGATTAACTACTTTTTGATTAATAAAAAATTAAAATAAATCAAATGAAAAGTTGTTCCTGGTATAAATTGTGGATTGTCTGCTTTTAAACTTTTCCTTTAGTGTTTTCCAGAATTTTTTAATGTTTTTTGGCGATAGTTCTTCGTGTGTGTATTTTTGTTCATCAACGCTAAAAAAATAATGTTACAAATTGTGTATAAAATTAATTTTGAAAAATTTATTAAAATGAGGGGGGAAATGTACGGAAATGAAATTAGTGTCACTGAGAAGCTAATTGTTTTAAAAATATGGTGTAAAATTAGTTTTTGTTACATTTTGCTACATTTTCGGAAGATATCGCGGTAAAACGCCAAAACCTTGCTAAAATTTTAATTAACTTTTAGACTTTGAAAAATTGACAGTGACCTTTATCTTGTTTTGAAGACCTCATGTGCATAAAAATATGTACAATAAACATTCAAAACCGCAGCCTCCCAATTACAGATATTAAGGCTACAAGGACTTACATTAATTCAATGCTTGATTTCTGGAGCGTGCTGTTGTCAAACATCTATTTCATATGCTTACAAAAGCTTTACTATCTTTGCCTTTGTAAAAATTTGAGCGATTGATATATGTTTTCTTTTAGGCATCGTTAAAACACAACTCCGATTCTCGTAATATTCAAAGTTATATATTTTCAATTATAATATTACTTATTTATTATTTCGTAGAAAACGCAGGTAAAGATGACAAGCGATATTAACTGCATCAATTTTTTAATCTAATTAAATAAGTTTTAAAATTCTTTAACAGCATTGTCAAACAATATTTCAAAAAAATAAACAGGTACATTAATGGTAAAGTAATTACACCTTTGTCTAAGAACTGGGTATCATTAAATTTGCTTTATTTCAAAATTGTCTGCGTGTAATCGACTATTTATTAAATTTTGAAAAATTAATAAAAATTGAAGGAAAATTGTCGCAGATATAAAATTGGTATCATCTAAAGAGTGAAATTTAACGTGGTATAAAAATATTTTTTGGGTATAATCTATTCGGAACTTGCAGCAGAAAAAGGGTTTCGGTTAATTTCTAATTAACCGACTGTTTAATTAACTTTTGCGCTTTGAAAAGTTGGCAGGTATCTTCCCCTTGTCCTAAATAATAAGTGTACACAGTTTGGTTAAATTGGAGCAGTGGTTTAGAAGGAGATGTGGAACATACAAACATACAATGACGTTTATTTATATTAAGATGTGAGAGAAATTATTGTTAAATGCAGCACACGCCGAATTTCATGTTTTAGCTCATTGTTTTTTCCAAGCTATGATGTTCACAGACTGACAGACAAAATAGAAAAAAAGAGTATTTTGGCTTCGTGGAGGTTTAGAACATTGATATTCATTAATATCTTCAGATCAAATATTTGAGGATTACAGTACTTTTTCTTTTTGCGCTTCCTATAAGTGAAAGTAAAAATAAATAATTTGCGTTCAACCGATTTTGAAAGATTTTTTTCTAGCCTTGATTCGTCGTTGAAAGGAGTCACTATAAAATCGTTGCTGGCGTCTCAGAATGTCCAGTACTTTGACTACCAGACAATTTGGAGTTTTATGAAGGACCTATTTAGGTGGTCTTCCCATAAGGGGACTCTGGACTCTTTTAGGATTTTTTTTGCACGTTATTGATTAAGAATTTTGACATTTTTTTGTGCTTATACATTACAATATAAATACGTCAAATACCTTTTTAAAAGACTCTTTCTAACCAAGTATAATATTTTAAAAAATGTAAACACTTCTAATTTTTTGAAATTTTGAAATGATTCAGGCATTCTCATTTAATTTTTTTTATTTTTCAATATTATCATTAAAAAACCATTTGTAACAAAATTGGGTATATAATTCCAAATAACAGTTAGTTTTTGGATATAATTCTATGCATTCGATCTGAATTTTAAAAGAAATTTTTGTTTTCTTGAATTAATATTGATATTTATCTATTTAAAAGAAATATGATATAAATACCCAGATTTTAATGTATAACAGGAAATATGTATGATAAAGTTTATATAATTTCCTCTAAAAATTAAACTACTAGAACATTTTGAGGATATTCAAAACTGAAAAAACATTGTTTTGAGAAAATTCATTAACTCTATACTTACTCCTCTGAATCCATTAAATATTCATTTTATTTATGTTATTTTAGACGCATATAAGCATATATTTTGGAGAAAAAATTTTTAAAAAAAGTTATATTTTGCTCATTTTTTTTGATAATTTCATAGTCCAACATCCTTACATGGTCGATATCATGTCCATACCCTCTTGTGAAAGGATGATAGCGAAAGACGGCCCTAATACAAAAGTTTCTATTGAATTTCTCATTTTTGTGAAAACTTGTCGAAATTAAAATGTTTTTTTTATTCTCTTCAATAAAAATTCTTAACTTTTAAGAAAACCCTTTCAAATTGCGAAATAGGTGATGCAAAAACTTGAAACATCTTATATAAAAAGAAATACCCTCAAATAAATTATATTCCTAAAGAAATAAAAATAAAGAAAGAGAAAATACACTCCGACAATGTATTTTTAAAGAGTTTATTAGAATTTTTTGTGCTTTATTTATTTGCATTGAACTAAAAGAGAACTTGAGAATTTCTTTAGCAAGTTATTTTTATTTCTAGACAGCATGGATATAAAATTACTTTGAATTCCTCGAAGAATTCCTACAAAAAAGAAAGGAAAGAATGCGTTCGAAATCTTTCTTTACATTACGTTCATTTTTTATTTCATACATAATTAGAATTCTTAGGATTTATTCGTTCTTTACAAAGAAATGTAGCTTTATTGTAAATAAAGTAATTATCCTGTTTACTGTATTAAGTTATTTAGGAAAACTGTTTGGTGAATATTTTTCGTCTGCTTTTGTTATTGAATGATTTTTTTTTTTTCATTTTCGGGCTGTTTCAATTTAATTCACGGATATATCCTTCGGATAAATGTAAAAAACGAACTAATTATGTAGTGAAAACAGTTTGCGATGAAGAAAGTATATTTGCAAGTCAATTTCAGGTAAGAAATTATACAAGGTGCCACAGAAAAAATGTATACACTGTTTAACAAGTCAAACTTTCTAATTTTTCTTTTCAAGATGAAATTAATTTGAAATCATCTGTGAACAAAGGCTAACTTTTTAAAAAAGAAAATTTATTTTAAAATGCTATTGGAAGCATGAAAATGTAGCAGAAGTACAAAGACAATATCGCAGAAAGTTTCAGATAGATCCACCGACGCGGCTTACACTTAATCGGCTAAAAGATAAGTTTGAAACGAATAGAACTAATGTTTATTTCTTATTATTTGTTATTATTTATTTTGTTTTGTCTTAATGATTTGATCCCCTACCCTTCCTGCTTTTTCTCCTTCTGATTTGTGTTTCTTTTCGAATACAGATGGCGCGTTGATTCTAGTTTTTCTTTACAAAAAAAGGAGATTACTTATTTAGGCGGGAAGTTCACGTTGGTTTGTGATAAAGTTGGGACATTTTATCTCTCTTCTAAGCGTGGGGTAAGTTTATTTTTATGAAGGCGGTTATTCAGCCCGAAGGCTAATATTTTTAAATCAATCCTATTAGCGTTTTTATGTTTGTGTTTGGTTTTCCTTTTTCTTTTAAAATTATGCTTATTAGATGGTACTGATCTCCTTTGTCTTTTGTTTGGAAATTTCCGGGTAAGAGAAGCCATATTTGGCGTAATGCAAGCTTTTTACAGAAAAGTTTTCCAAATATTTTATATCCATTTCGAATATAGTCCTTAGTCCTTAATAAAATGGACTAGAATGGATTCCTTGTTTGTTTAATTCGATTCCCTCAGAGTATTTTTCTGAGTTTTTTGCTTTCTTTGAATGATTTGAGTTACATTGGTTTTTGTTTTTTGTATGCAGCTGCAATTGCGCGCTACTTAAACATTTTCTAAATTTTATTGTCTAAATTTTGTTATTTCTGTTTAAAGTTTAAGTTAAATTATTTTTAAATTTGTTTATTCTACTTATTCTAGTTTATTCTTTTTGAGCTCTAGAACTGTTCAGGGTGTTCATAGACGGTGTTCCGGAAGATCAAGAGCACTATCGAGCTTCACCAGCAAGAAAGAGGCCTGGTAATTTTTCCAAAAAATCTATAGGATAAACAAGTCGGGAGATTGGCATCAGCAAAATCAAGTGTTCATCGCATTTTACGATGCTGTCAATGAAAAAATTACATTCCAAAAAAGGTACATGCTATCATGATCCGGACCGAAAAGAACAATTTTTGGAATGGTATTTGGAAAAATGTAAGCCTTTTCCGCAATTGAGCAAGAATGCGCCGCAATTCCAAATGAAATGTTTTTTGATTGATTGGTTGGTTGGTTGTGTTGGTTTTTTAGGCGCAAGAGCCATAAAGTTGACCATACTGCTGAAAAAAATTGTAAAATCATGTAAAATTAAAAGTATACAATACGATGTAAAAAGTGATCAGTTAAAACTGAACTATGTTTAAATAAGAAAGTGAAAACTGATTGCTTTTAAGAGTGCAAAAAGATGAGCATATGGAATTTCACCAAGTAATGTAGAAAGTAAAATTGTAGTAGTATTAAAAAAACATAAACTCTGCGAGCTAAAATTTGAGCATTATGGTAAAATGTGATGAACAGACATAATACAGTTGCATTGTGACCCCATTGGACCCTGTTCCCCGAACAACAAGTGACGGTGAGTAAATCTTGTGTGCCCTACACGTAGCCGAGTTAAAATAGCATCAGCATTTCTGTTCTTTGAAGAAGGCCAAGACTGTACAGTTGGTTTCACAGCATGAAGCTTGTTTCCGTCTCTAAATTCGGTAATTAGTAAGAACTGTTTTTTGAAATTTGTGAATCAAAAGCCCACCGTTATCTGCAGCGTATTGACCGGAACTGTAGTAATTTTCAACATCTGAGGCAGGAGGAAAACTATACATTTTATGTAAATTCTTTTGCACTTTAAATATTAATTATATGTGAGTAAAAACTGAAGTTGTAATAATTTAAACTGTGTATACATTTTTTGGGACAGCCATGTATATTTCCTTTAAAAAGTTTCTTAACGTTCATTTAAGAATGTTGATATGAACGTGTTATGACATCTCCGTCAATTCAGAATTGTTTATTTTTATTTCTTTTATTTCGCAAATAATGTCGAAGCAAACGTTTTTGTTTCTTTCAATCTTTCTTTGATCGTTATTATCAGCTGCCGCGAAAATGAGCTGCTAACTCTAAAACAACACTGGATATGTTTGGCGCTGCATGACCAAATCTGACCTTTGCGCCATAAACCCAAACTAACAACAACAAAACCAAAACGCCGCTGGAGGCTTAGAACTTTTTTTCCCATTTTTTTTTACATCTGAAGTAAAAAAAAACTACACTACTAGTTACTAAAAAACTAAACTGCAGTCGAAAGGGCGTTTGCGCTGGACGATATTTCCGTTTCACTCAATGGCTCTCTTTGTTGGAGGTGCTACAATATCCAGTTCAAAAATTTAAAGAAAAGACCAGCTTCAGACTTAGTTTATTTTTAAACACTTTTATCTAATTTGTGTTGTTTGATGTTTGTAAAGACTGAATTTTGTAATTGGAATTTAATTCACTTTCCAGTGTGCCAGAGTTCACACATTTTGTTCACTTTTATGTTATCGATGGAAAGACACTATTTTAATATTTTAATGACTTAATTATCAGTTAACCGTTTAATTTTAGTTAAACTCTTATTTCATAGCAAAATTACACTCTCTTAGTGAATTTGGAAGTGAGAGGGAGTTGACTAGATTCTGTAACATTTATAATAAATAAAAGCAAACAAAATGATTGAAATAAAAAATTCTAAATTTTTGGTATACTAATGAAATGCGTTTTTAAAACTGTTTTTATTAAATTTATTGTCTTTATTACTTTTGAGCTTGAACTTTTATCGGCGTGAGTTTTGCAGTAGAGGTGTTGGAATTCAATGCTAATTTTCTATACCTCCCTTCTACTAAACTAGCATGTTCCTTTGTACTCTATTATTGGTTGACACTGCTCATGCGATAAACAGAAACTCAAGATCTGACGATTTTGCCCCTTTTTTTATCTTTCTTCGCTGCCATGCAAATAAAGGAGAAAAAACAATGTTCTCTTATGTCTAATTATCTTTCATATATTTTTGTGTCTTAAAATAAATGCTCTTCGTTAAATCTGCAGTCTTCAATGTGTTAACTTAACCTACAAGATGAAAACAAATAACGAATTTTTAAAGTTGTTACTGCTTAAGCAAATTCAAACTTTCGAAAAAAATTCCCGAACCGTCCAAGTGACAGAGCACCAAAGATGTAATATGTGCCTTAAGATTCGTGACCTTTCCCTTAAGTCATTTAACAGTCTTTTAACACTAAATGATGAAATGATTCTCAATTTATAAAAGATACAACTACATTATTACTTTTTCTAATGCTAAGCATTGTAATAAAACTGATTTTTTTTTAAAATCTGCATGGGTGATCTTAAAGTTGATAAAATATAAAAGATAGATATTTTTGGATTTCTTTACGTTAATCTTGTATTAATTAATGTTAATATCGCCGTTATTGATTACTGCTACTATTTTTCCAGCTTAATTTTTCACATTTTATTTTTATTTCTATTGAATTATTAGCTCATTTTAAAGAAAGGAAGTGATAGTTATCTAAAAAAATATGCTGTTAAGTTTTACTTGATTACATTTCAGAAGAGAGTGAAAGTTTATCACATAAAGGATTTCATTATAGATTAAAAGATAAAGATAATATACAAGGCAAGCTAGATTTCACTTTAGATTTTCGTTCTTTTGCCAAGATATAGTTTTTTTCAAAAGAAGTTAAGAAAATAACTTAAGTTATAAAGTTATTATAAATAACTCACTACTTTTCAAAAAATTCTTTGTAATGAATAGATGCAGCAGTTTGGTTAATTTATACTTTGTTTTATTTAATAAATAGCGTAGTATAAAATACTATTCGTTAAAAGGGTTCTCTGAAACAAATTAATTAAGAAGCATTCATTTATAAGATTAAGATAAGACGTCCCATTTTGAAGCTTCGGCGACGTCTTCCTCTCTTAACTTCCGCACCACACAAGCGGGTGGACTAACTTTTAATATTGAGTAATATTTAGTTTATTAAAATTGCATTTTAAATCATTTTATATTCTTTAACTTTCTTTATATATCTATTGCTAAGAACTCAAATGTATTAAGTAATATTATTAAACAATTTAATGCCTTATTCTTTGAGAAACTCCGGAATCAAAAATCAATTCATAATTTAATTCCTTCCTGAAAACTAATTGTTTACCACTATTAACGCATAATAAAGGTAACCAGTCAGTTTAATAATATAAATGTTTAATAATAATTAATTTCTATCTTCAAAATTTGGAAAGATTGCCTGCAAACTAATAATATATTCATTACTTATTATGTGTGTAATTTTTATATGCTTTTATCTAACGTGACTTGTTCGTACTGATGGAATTTTTTAACCGATTTATAGTCGCTTCCTCATATGTTAGATTTCTCAGATTTTCTACAATATTGTGTTTTTAGTATTTACAATTTTCTGTTTCGGCATTATTTCAATATTTTTTCAGAACTTAATTGTTAGTCATAAGATTATTTATAGTTACATTTTGGTTCCATGTCAATGGTGCTGGTAGTAAATTCGGGAACAAAATGGTAAACAGTTTCCGTAATATTTTTGAAAAAATAAAACTCAAAGACTTAAAAGTGTAAACGAATTAAAACATTTTTTTCTAAACACGATTTTATTAGTGTACTAAAATAAAAAAAGAATTTTTATCAAATATCCAAGTGGTCAAAACAAGAGCATAAAAGCCTGATTCAGTGAAGAGTATGTGATAAGGATATTAGGCAACAGTGAATAATACCTTAAGAAGGAAAATTCCTATGATTCACAAAAAAAATTAAATATACTATGAATGTGAATAAATCCCTATTTCCTTATGACTATTTCTATATAGCGCTTCACTTCTTTTCGTGTTTATTTTTTTTTTACCTCTAGATTTTATTAATAAGAAAATTATTTTCTACTTATTAATACTCCATCAAAAACACATTCTTAGAAACTTTTTTATACTTTTATTTATTTTGTTTTGAAAGTTGAATGGTACTAATTTCTAATTTAGTTAGGTTTCTCGTATATCGGGCAGAATATTTTTTTAGAGATGGTAAGTTTTTCTTCCATTATAAGATTCAGATTGCTCTCGGTTTTCAGAATTTTTTAAAAGTTAGAATTATCTTCCAAAGAATACCGATTGGTATGTAAACGCGACAGCGCTTTTTAGAATTCTCACCATAAATTATCTTATCTCTTAACCCTTTAAACTTCACAAATGTTTCGTTAGGAAAATTCGTTACTAAATTTATTTCAAAAATGAGTATTAGACACCTAACTGTAAGGAAAAATATTTAGCATTTTTTGTTTTCAAGAAATTTGTGGCTTCACACTGAAACCAATGAACGGAAACGGCTATTTTTCCTCCGAATAAGTTGTCATCGAAATACAATTTAAATTATGTATTTAATTTATGAGTATACGTGAGTATTCTGGATATTCAAACTTCCCAAAATTCCAATATTACTTTCGAAGATTCAATTTAAAAAAATATTCATTTGTGCAAGGATCCTCATCATTTTGTTTCTCTTATAGATCGAAAGCAATTTAGGTCTTTCAATGCCGATATCTTTGTGAATACTAACGGTATTGACCTGGAATTTTCATACAGGATTCCCACTTATATCCGTTATACCTCCTTAACTTCTAAACGGTGACAGCTTAGGTCATAAAGTTGGTGTCTAGGTGTAGTAAAAAGGCTATGCGCTACTCGATGAGACGACTTACAACGCCATCTATCGGCAAATTTTGGAATTAGCGGTCCTATCTCGTAAACAATGAAAGATTCGAGAGAAAAGTCAATTAAAAAGTTGTAGAGCACTCTCGATTTAGTACGAAAAGATACCTTGTGCACATTAATACTCAAAACAGAATGCAAAAAATGAACATTTGTTTGGTCACGATTTTCAAAACTGTCACGTCGTAAAGAGTGGAAGAAGGAAACTGAGACACATCCCTGTCTTCTGGATAATTTATTTATATTACTCAAAATGCTCTCCTTTAGCCACTATACACATTTGTATTCTGGACTGGATTTCTCGCTTCTCTCGCGTTTCACGACGCCATAGTTAATGTGCGCAAGGTATATTTTCGTACTAAATCGAGAGTGCTCTACAACTTTCTAATTTACTTTTTTCTCGTATCGTTCGCCGTCTACGAGATAGGACCGCTAATTCCACAATTTGCCGATAGATGGCGTTGTAAGTCGTCTCATCGAGTAGCGCACAGCCTTTTTACTATAAATGGACATCAACTTTATGGCTTAGGCTGTCACCGTTTAGAAGTTAAGGGGGTGTAACGGATATAAGTGAGAACCCTGTATAAGTTGGCTAGTATAACTATCTATATCTTAAGTTATGAAAGAAAAAATATGCTACGTTTCGCCCAAGCGCAGTAAAAAAATGCTCAATGCGTGGTTTCACTGCGAAACCACTGAACGCGAAAGGGTTAAGGTATGGGTAAAATTTTTAGAATTACATTGTTTTTAAAGAATGAGAGATATTGTTTAGACCAATGAAGCGATAAATGAAGAGCATATTTGAGACGAATTTTAAGAATTATTATTCTAAGCACATAAAAGGTGATTCCACAAATGAAAATTTTCATGGAAAGCTGTACAGACGAGTTCTATAATACGAGCGTAAGTCATTAAGTAAGTCACAAAAGATAAAAAATAATAATTTACCATGATAATCACTTGGAAACAATTTTATTTTTCAGCATAATCTCCACCAATGTTGATGCACTTGTCCCATCGTTTTATCAACGCCTCAATTCCAGCTGTCTCATCCACAGTAGGACTTCGTGTTGATCGTCGTCATCATCTGCAAAGTGTTTGCCTCCAAGATGTTGTTTTAGTGGTCCAAACAGATGAAAAGTCTGGTTTGTCAGTGCTACAGCATCCACCTTACAGCCCAGACTTAGCCCCAAGCGATTTCCATTTGACGACGAAGATGACGATGGGATGATGACGACGTTCAACACGAAAACCTACTGTGGATGAGACATCTGGAATTGGAGCGTTGATGAAACGATGGGATAAGTGCAACAACATGGGTGGAGATTATCTTGAAAAATAAAATGGTTTCCAAATAATTATCATAGTAAATTACTTTTTTCTTATCTTTTGTGACTTACTTAATGACTTACATTCGTATTTTATCTTAGAAAATTGCATTATAATAAGTTCATCTTACAGATTCTCAAATAATTTTAATGTCATAAGTATAAATGGTTGCGTTAAATGATACTGCGATTGCTTATGTAACACAGCATATACTTATATCATACAATCAATTATTCTTTTCATATCAATTATTAGATTTTCAATAGATTCGCTCTTTCATTGACATTAATAAAAAAATTTCAAGCTTAATAATAACTCAGAAATTTTTTGAGGATTTTTTTTATCTGAAAATAAATAAGTTGTTTTAATCTTAGTTGGGTACTGTTTCTTAAAGTAATATCTTTCTTTGAGACTACACGATGCTCTTTTGAATGAAATCCTCTTTTCATACAACATCTATGATTAATGATGACTTTTTCTGCAATTATCGCTGAAACGGATTCAGCAAAATCAAGTTTATTACATTTCAAGGATTATTTACTGAAAGAATTTCTACCTAATTATGAGAATCTGCTGATGAAGGATTGTTAGATGAGCAAAAGACTATCGAAATTGCGCATCATCTTATAGAATAAAGATTTGAGGATTTAAGAAAATAGCTTGAATAATGATCTTAGAAGAATAAGACGTCTTAAAAAGTGAAAAATCGTTCTGAAAGGACTATGTTTCGACAGTTTTTAAAGTGTTGCCTCAAAACGGGACAATATAACTAATCTAAACTCGACAATTTTTAATCCGATTTAATTTTCAGTTCTTTGATGAAACCTAACCTGATCTCTCTTATCGATACCAATCCTTCTTCTTCATTAGAAAGCATTTGTCTGCCCATTTCTCAATTAACGTGATAAAACTATTCAAATTGATTAAGCTTAATAAACAGGAAAATAGATTATATATTTATTAAGGACCCATGTTTTTCGAAAGAAACATATAATGTAGGAAGGATAGTTTTTCCTTTAAAAATAATGAACGCAAATTATACCGCTATGAAACCCTAACCCTCCCCAAAAAATATTAGTAAAGTTTTTCTAGTTATTGTCAGTACTTTTAGGAAATAATGATTAGAACAGATAACCATGCCTGTATTAGTTCTAAGAGAATGAAACCTGAAGAATGTCGTTATCATTTGAATGACAAAAACAAAAGGAAATACAAAACAATACACTATTACACGTATCAAAGTGATAGAAAAGTATTTTAAAATTCTACCTTAGCATTGTGTGTCGCGCATCCTATTATTTTAATATATTCTATTGTCATATTAATGTATCATTTTGGGGTTTTGTTTATTTTCCTCCGCAGTGCATTGACTTAAAGTATCACCACTAGGCGGCGCTACCGTATTTGTTTCCTCCTTTCCCCTACTCATTTCGCTGTCGAAATCCGCATTTTCTACTACTTTTCTCCGCCTTGTCTGAACACAACACAATACAATCTTGTCTACAGCTTGTGAACAAAGCTGTAGCGCACAAGTTTCTTTATTTTTACAACTGCTTCTCATTGCATGTAAAATATTGTAAACAGAGAATTTTATTTTAAAACTTTTTCGTTATTTCAAATTCTTTCGCGCACCAGAACAAATGATCTTTAAGACGCATCATCTTTGAGCAAATGTTTCAGTCGCTAACGAATCTCAGTCTTCCGACAGAACTGCAACCTACCTGACAGCACAATCAATCAACGCAGCATAGACAACATTCCTCATCATATAAAATCTAGCATCATGCGTTTCTATTTTGAAAAATAGAATGAGAAATCATCCCATTTAACGCTTGGACCGCTGATGAATACTATTATAATCCTAGGTGATGTCGAGATTGACATATTGGTACCATTAAGGGGTAACAACCATTTCGGTGACTAACTACTCCATTCAATCAGTTATCGTAATTTAGGCAATTTTATCAATTCAATTCGAATTCTCGAGTAGATTTTTTTAATGAAACGTCAGAGGTGAATGAGGCATTAATCTGTTACTTTTATCCTTGAGAAAAACCATGACTAAGAACATGAATTCTGTGGTAGTTACGGTGATAGCGAAAGAGGTAAATAGTTTTCATTTTGAGGAGATTTTAGTACCCTTCGTTAGGCTCGACTGTTAGATGCTGTCAGACTCCTTGCTCTTTTTTAATCTACATTATTTTATTTTTAAATTTCTATAATTAAAATCCCGAAATAGCATATTTAATTTTGTAAGTAGTATTTTATTTCCAAATGCTGGAAAAGATTTCTCATATTCCTTCCAGATCGTTCTTGTTGTAAAGATCAGAAATTTTAGACCTCATCATGAAACTAGGCAAAAATCATCAAGCCTGCCGATTTAAATAATTATTCTCAATTTCTGAAGGAAATTCACTCGCCACATGAAATCTATTTTGTATTAAACACCACTTACAGTAGTGTATAAGTCAGAACATGTAAATAAAAAAAATATAAATAATAAAGAGAAACGCTGATGATGATTTATGAGCGGCCAGCTAAGAGATCGGCATTGAGTTTTAAGGCCTTTGCCAATGAGTGATTGAAATCTAAATATCATTATTTACCATTCCTATAGGGTCTATGAAGATGGTTTAAATCGCGCGAAATCATTAGCAAGTGATTTCAAGAAGGAATGCAAAATTTGCACATTCGATCTGAGAGATCACCCGCGCCTACCCGAAAGTTCAAAAAGTATTTGTCATAAGTACTCTAAAACCATGAGATTTCACGAATAATTCTAGTATACAGCACTTTTATTGGCTACTATTAAGGTACATATTTAAGCTAATCGTAACACGAAGACGAATAATAAATTAATTGCTATTGATGTTCTTAACCTAAAGATAAGCAAAATTGTTACAAAGTTCACAACTAAATATATCTAGGAAGTATAAAAGTTTTTATCCACATTCAAAACCTATCGCATGCAAAATATAATTATGAAATTTAAACTATCCTA
This sequence comes from Araneus ventricosus, assembly GCA_013235015.1. Taxonomy (NCBI): domain Eukaryota; kingdom Metazoa; phylum Arthropoda; class Arachnida; order Araneae; family Araneidae; genus Araneus; species Araneus ventricosus. The sequence continues at coordinate 42,647 of BGPR01005232.1, read as the reverse complement.
CGTTCATAACAACATACACTTGAAAAAGGCTTTTTCCTGGAGAAAAAGCATAATCTTCTTTTCGTTATTTCAAATTCTTTCGCGCATCAGAACAAATGATATTTAAGACACATCATCTATGAGCAAATGTTTCAGTCGCTAACGAATCTCAGGATCAGTGGAAAAGCATACTATTCCCGGGAGAAGAATATCCCAGCAGACAGATAGATATGGTGAAAATGAAGTAGCTTTCACTTGCACTGCAACAATGGAATGTATTGTTGCGAATCATATTTAAAGACTGGTTAAAATTAGAGATAAAAATTGCCCGACAGTAAATTTGCATTATTAAAGACATATTTTTTATTATATTAAGATGGTGACAAAATAAATGTTGTTCCATAAAATGTTTAAAAGTTATTTCTAAAAAGCGCCAAAATTTTACTTAATTCTTAATTAATAAAAGCTGTAGTTAAAATTTCTGAAAAGTCACTGCAAGTTATTTTTTACACACCGAACTACATTTTTATCAAATTTGGTAACTAGGCGAAACGGTCTGGTCAGTAGAGCGCCAACAAACCAGCAGACACGCTTTCGCTTTTCTTATTCGTAGAGATTTCGATTCCTGTGAAAGTAGAAATAATATTTGGACGAATCTGATGAAAAAGTAAAGGATCTCTCACAAATAAATATGTGGATGTTTTCGCTTATCAGCAAAAGCAAACCATTACAAACTCTTTCGTAGCCCATATTTTTATGCGGTCTCTTCGAATCTTACTCAATCAGTATCACTCATTATTTCAGCAAATCTTTTATTCACGCGCTTTTGCAATTGTTACGGTTGTGGTAGTATAAATTGTTTCCTTGGGAATTCAATTCCAAAGCAGAATTTTCGCTTTAGTATTCATTGCATTGCCTATTTTATTGCACCTGCTTCAAAGTAATATTTTTTTGAAACGTGGCCACAGATATTTGATTTCAGGTTTGTTTGTTTGTTTCACTTTCTCGTATACGAAGTATACAAAGAGAAAGTATTGTAATCGTCAAAAAAATTCGAACTCGAGATTTTGACGAATCTCCGCTTAGAAAGTATACGAGAAAGTTTAGGGGAGACCACTCCCGCTGGTTTCTATTATTTTTGTATATCTGGATAAAGTTTTGAATTTTTCAGTACATCTTTCACATACAAAAGGACGGCACAGACTGACAGATTTTCCTTAAGTGGACTTCTTTTAAAATTTGGTTTAAATCTACTATTGCTGTGAAAAGACAAAATATCAAAAACTAGAAAATCGCCCGTCATGGTATGACGGGTGCAAATTGCCTCTTCATTCGAGAGATTTCGCGCCAAATTTGATGTGTTTAAATAGATATATATGCGAGAGAAATGTTTAACATTGATTGAAAACAAATAAATAAAACATATGTTTTATGACAGGAAATATATATCTTTTCTTTGCATATTATTTACATATTTCTTTATTCAAAAAACCCCTTGGTCTAAAAAAGATAGAAAATCTAGTAAATATAATCTAGATAGATAGAAAATCTAGTTTCAAAACAAAGCACTTCTCTGCTTGTCAAACGTTGCCAAAAAATATTATCAAATTATAACATCACGATTGCAATAAATAATGAGATGCATCGTGGCGCCCAAGCTGTATCACGCGCATGATATACCACTGACGTAATTTGCTACTTTCTATTAAAAAACGGAAATTAATTTAAATATAGGATTAATATAATTTAAAATTTCTCGGGAACTATTGATCATAGCGAGATAAATTTTATATCAATTGATAGAAAATTTTATTTCACTATTTTAGAGTTATTAAATTTGAAATTAGAACAAGTACTCTTTAAAATTTAAAATTACTGAAATTTATGTTCTCTCACAATGGAATAATTTTGTTTAACATCTCGCAGTGCTATGGCGCGAGTTTTATTGTTGGTGACGTCAGAGCGTTACGGAGAGACAGATCTGGACTATTATATTAGCAATTATTTGTCTAGCTTGTTTTAGTTTTGTGTTACACTCCAACAGAGTCATAACTCCAAATAATATGTTTTTCGCATTCGGGAAGATTTAAGACGCCAAAATTTATTAAAATCTGAAAGCCGAATTTTTGACGATTAAAATACTTTATATTTACATATGAAAAAGCAAGAAGTTCGTTAAAATTTAAAATATCCGAAGTTAAAATTTCTTGAATTGTTAAGTATCGGTTTCGTTCTGTTTTCTTCTTCAGGAAATTCATTGTACCATTATTCAAAATGAGCAGATCTCTGAAGAAGAAATATTGTAGGAAATTAATCTTCCCGTGCTTTGCATATTCGTTATGCGTATGCTAATCACAATGTTTTAAGGTTTTGAGACCACTATTTAAGTTGGAAAGAATTATCATACATCATCGGTAATCTGTCAGCTTCTTTTGAGTAAAGATTTTCTGCTTTAGAAATATGGAAAGCAATTCTCCTCTTAATTGCTAGTGGTAATGAGAATTTCCCATCCATTATTTCAATACAGCCTCGTTTGAGCCCATTTGTCTTCAGAGCAAGGTTATCCGTAATCGAGAAAATGTTCTAGGTCCTTCTCTTAAAGTATGAAGCTTTTATTTTAAACAATTTATTCTTAAAAACTGAGTTTTATTATTTAAATATAATGTGAAATATTCAGCTTTATGTTCTTCTTTTTAAAATCTTTTTAAAAGTTTCGTATCTAATCCAACTATTTCTTAGATTCCTTCATTAAAAAGTTCTCCTTGCTTATAGCATGCGGCTGCCACACAGTTAAGCTGAGCCCGCAATTCTTGATAATTAGGGAATTGTGTGAATTGGATATTAATAAAAAATTAATGGCACTTCATTTCTTGCTGCTTAAACTCAGTTGTGTTCACCAAACAGGTGCATAGTAAGATCTACTATTTATCACTATTATTTAATCCTTAGACTACACATCGTATTGCAAAGATAAATTGGATTGTTTTAACCGATATGAATTATTTATTAATAAGCGGCATAAATAAGTAGCATCACTTATTCATAAATAACTAAAAGAAGGAAAAAAATTGAACTCAATTACAGAAGGAAGCTTAAAGTTTGGTTCGCGTACGTAATAATTCTCGTATGTTACGTAAGCAAAATTTAGACCTACACACCAAACTTTCTTCTGTATTGTGTTTGAGACATTTTAGGTACATGGGTTACCGATTTTTTAGAGCAAAATTTATGTTTAAATGTCGCATCATTTGCTCAGTAACTATGACTTGACTCGATTGAATTGATCGAATTTACCAAACATGTGCATGGTAAGAATCTACTATTTATTACTATTTTTAATTTATTAGACTAAACATTGTATTGCAAAGATAAATTTGATTGTTTTATGAATTACATATTAATAAACGGCATAAATAAGCAGAAAAGATAATGTCATAAAATAGTCATGCGGGGCGACTCAAAACAATTGCACCGATTATAAATGCCATAATTTCTCCGCAAATAACTATAGGAAGACAAAAATTTGAACTCAATGCAGAAGTTTGGTTTGCGTACGTAATAATTTTCATATATTACTTCTCCTGGTCTCACGGGTAACAACCATGCGGTAGTCTATTTAACTACCATGTGAAGCATTCTCTAAGCGTAACTTTAGTTTGTTCACTATTGATGGCAAAGGAGGCTTTAAGACAGAGTGGACGACGAATTTAAATGAAATGAAGACCCGAGAAATATTTTCAGAAGACTTCTATAGCCGCACGCATAACATGCATTTGGCTATCGAACGCGCATCAGTGGCTAAGAATATGCATCACAGCATCTGTTGTGAAATGGACTACCTCTCGAATGTTCCCTGTGACCATTAAATTCCCTGTGTTACTTACACAGGGAATTTATTATGAACGCAAACCAAACTTTGGGCTTCCTTCAGTATCGTGTTTAGACTTTTTAGGCACATGAGAATGTTTTGAGCAATATTTATATGTTTAGATGCCATGCGCGGTTTCATTTGCCCAGTAACTATGATTTGAATCGATTCGATTAAATACAGGTCCTCCATTTGCGAAGATAACTTGGCCAATAATAGGACATTTTATTTATACTAAGGGATAAAAGTCTATACAACTAAGATTCAGTAATCCAACTTACTAAGCAACAATTATTTAAATCTAGTTCATAAATTCCTCGTTCCTAAGTACCTGTTAAATTACTATAATTGTAAGTTCATTCAGTCAGTTAGTTGAACTCTATTCAAGTAAATGGACATTGAGCCCTTCTCCTAATAGATAGTTATTCAGAAGCGCCGTTGCATATCCTATCACTTCTACAAATGATCAACACGTTCAGTGAATAACAAACTTCTGGTGAATTCCAGTGACTATTAGCCCCGTTACATCACAGATATCTCAAACCAGTGTTCCATTTGTGGCATTATCTTTTGACCAAAACAAAGACTTAAGCATCCGCCACTCAGATAAGGCTTTTAAGTTCAAAGATAATGGGAAGTTTTGGTTGGGACATTGTGAATGTTTGTTCCCTTAAACCTTACATTTCGAATCAATTTATTGGCTTCCGCTTTATTAAAATGAACTTGCTGTTCGCATGGGGGAAATTAATTATAGTATAGTAATTCAACTGATCCTAGAATGCATTCGCCTCGAAAGTCAAATCAAATCGTCAGTGTTTATCTTCAACGCTTTGTCAGAAATATGTGGGCTTTCACTGTAAGATCGAAATGTTTCTGAGTAAAATTAGTAAACATAGAAATGCAGAATATCAATGGGACGTTTAGTACGGCTGAAAGCTCTAGCAGTATTTGAAGCGGTTAGAATTTTGGGATACATACATTTAATTTCATTGGATATTCTAAACAAATTTTCAGGCCACTGTATACTTCATAAAATATCTACTTAAATTTACATATTGTGAAGATGGTCAACTGTCCAGCAAACTATAAACAAAGTGCCAGACATGGATTTAAGCAATTAACTAATTAATTATCTTTATTACTTTAATGTAATGAGTGATGTATAAAAAAATCATTGATTTTATTTACTGTAGTTTATAGCCAGATCTTTGGAGATGTAAAATCGTACGAGATTAGTTTCCAAAATCCATTAAAATATCTTCTCCATCAATTCAGTAAGAAAAATGAACTCTCTTGTTATTTATTTGATCCTCTATTCTAAGATATGTACTTTGTTGAACTGCAAGTCATCGGATTTCTTTCAGATGTTAAGCATTTTGATGAATCAGCAGCAAACTATACACAAAATGCCAGACATAGATTTCATTAATTAACTAATTATCTGTATTACTTTAATGTAATGAGTGATGTATAAAAAAGTCATTGATTTTATTTACTGTAGTAAATAGCCAGATCTTCGGAGCTGTAAAATTAAACGAGATTAGTTTCCAAAATTAAAATATATTCTCCATCAATTCCGTAAGAAATAATAATAAGGAAAAGAGCATTTCGCTCTCTATTCTCATAAGGAATAGAGCTGCAAGAATGAAAGTGGATGGAAGAAACTGCAAATGACAAGAGCTTTCCAACAATGAGTAAAATGCAAAGGTTGAAATGTATATTAAGATAGGTGGAGAGGAAGGGGAAGGGAGGGAAAATCACTTTTCTGCTAATAACTTCGAAGAAATGGTAGCTATCGAAAAAGTTGAAATGCTTTCTACCGTTGATACGCTTTCTATCATTATCTCTCTTCCATTTAATCTTCATCGTTCCCACATTACTACACTCCCCTGACAACAGCCCAAGTTAAGCGCGAAAACTGTTACTCGATACCCTGTTCACACCCCTTCAACCACGGTCTGTGCCGTGCCCCTCCGCAAACACTGCCACGTCAACATCCGTCCCTTCTGGTACGTAAAATATTTATTCTTACTTTTCTCTAATGTTCTATCACATCGTACTTTTGTTTTAATTATTCAAAACTCCTATCTCTGTTTTTGGTTTCACATTAGGGATGAAAATCAATGTTTTAGGCCTTACGGCGTAACTGATTGCAAGAAAATGTCAAACTTTTTATATTCAGTAATTCACAATAACTTCATACCCTGAAGAAACGTTATTGTGCTATTATTGCGTTTTTCATTTTACGTTTTATACTCTATTTACCACAGCACTTTTGGAATTGCAGCTTTTAGCGCATTCATTGCGTATGTGATATATTTACATATATTTTTCCATCTGTTACTATTCGCATTTTTATCTTTAGTCGGATATACTTTCAATTCGTTTTTCAATATCTTTTCGGATTTAATATGAATGTTTTTTGTTTTATTTTATTGTTTTTCTATTATGTTTTGCCTCTTTATATATATATATATATATATATATATATATAATATATAAATTTTTTAACAAAGTGTGGTTTTGGGTTCTAGGGGTCATGATTGGTGAAGATCTGCAGGAATTTTCCGGAAGTCGTGTCATGAGAACCATTGCAATAGGTAGAGTTTCTATAAGGAATCTACCTAAAATTAACTCTCTTGTTATTTATTCGATCCTCTATTCTATAATGTGTACTTTGTTGAACTAAGCATTTTGATGAATCAGCACCATAAGAATTTATGAAGGATTTCAGTTTCTTCTTTTTGTTGCTTTAAAAAAAGTTTAAATATCTAAGTATTTTTTAAAACAAATAGCATCTACCATATGACAAGAGAAGCTTGCTATCGCAAAAGATTTCTATAACTATTCATCACATCATTCGGTCAAAGCGCACAGAAAAGATTTGACGTTTCTCCTAGAGCCGCAGAATTATCGAATCAAGGGGATTTTGTTTATGAGAAGAGTTCTGTAACAGTGCACAAGGATAGATGGACTCTGTAACAACAACAAAAAAACACGTTCTGAATTACAAAATGAATTAATAAGTGTCAAAAGCGTAGCATTCAGCTCGTAACACGCTGAAGCAGAAGTCGATGCAATTTCATTCTTACTGCTTAAATATGTTTTTAGTTTCCGTTCCGCGAGATGGTTAAAACTGTCCTGTAATTTCATTCTCTGCAGCGACAGATTTGACGTTTTTCGAATTATTTAATGAAACAAATCAAATTTCACATACAATAAATTCCATTATCATATTTTTTAACTATCGGAGTAATATACAACAAACTATGTGTCGAATGACTTTAAGGTAACAATTGTAGGTTCTTTTTTGAACGTTTTTCTGCTTATCGCAATTTACTAGTATATGAGATGAAAATTTGAAATTTCAGTGCAAATTTCCATAATGTATTCATGATTTACAGAATCGAACTGAAAACGAGTAAAATATTGTTCCTTTTCGAGCCGTTAAATGACGCATAATTCAGAGAATTTTCTTTTACACAATTTTTATCTTAAAAAATTTCCATTTAACAATATATCAACAAACATAAGTCTACTATTTTATTTAGTATATCTAAGAATATTAAAGACATTTTACATTTGCATAGATATTGGTGTCTGTTAAATATTCGAAGCATAGGCATCGTCAGGAAAGATTTTGTTTTTAAACCCTTGCTCAATTTTGAATAGCCAGGTAGCTACCAAACATTGCAAAATTCTCGTAATATTCAAATAATACAGAATCCCTGAAAAGAAATGTTAGTTTTCATTTCATTCCTTAAAATATTTCATCTTCAACCTCCACGTCTGAATTAAAATTTCATATATAAGCTAAAAATAGTTATTAGAAAATGTATGGGATGAATCTTTTCTCCTTTCATAAACTAATATGAATAAAATTTTTAAAAAACTGAGTATAATTTTCGGAAACATATAAGCTTCAAAAATTGATTCTTGCAATAAATGCAAAGAAAAATGACAATTCCATAGCTTCATTTTATGTGCTTGATTTAATCTAGCACCCGTCGTTTGATTTCATGTATTTCTGGAAAGTAATCCTATAGCGTAAATCGGCCATAATTTTTACTTATAGTGTATAGTTAAGAGATTTCTGTGAATCGATCTTAGTTTGAAGATTGGTTCCTCTATTTATCATTTCTATTAGTCATTCAGATGTAAGCGAAATTCGAGGAATGCCTTGAATTATTAACTTCGCCCTGCCCGGGCATCCGGGTAACACTGCATGACCAGACTGTCGCGGTAACAACACGAGAACCTTGCCCTGCTTGCTACCCAATGGTCATCACCGGTTCCGACACAGAGAAGAAACGAGGCCAAAACAAGCAAGCTTCCATTACTATACAGGGTTCCCACTTATATCCGTTACACCCCCCCTTAACTTCTAAACGGTGACAGCTTAAGCCATAAAATTGGTGTCTAGGTAGAGTAAAAAGAATATGCGCTACTCGATGAGACAACTTACAAAGTCATCTATCGGCAAATTTTGGAATTAGCGGCCCTATCTCGAAAACAGTACAAGATACGGGAAAAAAGTCAATCACAAAATTGTAGAGCTTCTTCGATTTAGTACAAAAAGATACCTTGTACACATTAATACGACGAAATGAACGTTTAAAGTGCACATTCGTTTGTTCTCGATTTACGAAACTGTGACGTCTCTAAACGGGTTAAAACGAGAAAAAACAATTAGTTATTACAATATTCCTTTATTTTCGGTGTTCAAAGTGATCTACGTCATCTACAATGCAGATTTGAGTCCTTGTTTAAATTTCACTTTGCACACGTTTTAGCATATAGTTGTTACGCAAACACAAGCAACAGTAATACATCCTGTAATATTGGCGGAATGGTCCATACACCTGAGTTATTTCTACAAGAAAAAGTATAATGAGGAAATTTTCCCCCGAAAAATAACACCTTTCATTCGTGTCATATGACGTCAAAATTTCCGAAAATGCGAGCAAACAAATGCGCATTTTACACGCTTTGTTCTTAGCATTATTGCACTCAAGGTGTCGTTTCGTACTAAATCGAAACTCTCTACAATTTTGTAATTGACTTTTTTCCCGTATCTTGTACCGTTTTCGAGATAGGACCGCCAATTCCAAAATTTGCCGATAGATGGCGTAGTAAGTTGTCTCATCGAATAGCGCATAGTCTTTTTACTATACCTAGACAACAACTTTATGGCCTAAGCTGCCACCGTTTAGAAGTTAAGGGGGTGTAACGGATATAAGTGGGAACACTGCATTACCAGGAGAAGCGAGACCTTACTTATCCGGCGACTTTCCATCCACTTACTCGTGGTGCCTTCCTCTCCACAAGGGCGGAAGACGAGGTGTACGGAATGAAGCAAAATTCCTGGGTGAAATTTTCAGGATTAATAGAGTGCATAACAACAAACGCTCTTTGTGTAGGAATGTATGTGGTTAAACACCCCTAGCTAAAAATAATCTGCAGAAAAAAAAATGTTTTTGAAGTTTTTTGTAAGATTTCTGCAGATTTTTTGAAGACAGAAAAATCTGCGTTTTTTCTTCTATTTAATCTGCGGAAAATCTGCAAAATAATTTCTTATTATATTTTTCTCTAAATATTCTGTAGATTTTTGTAAGACAGCAAAAAAAATACAGATTTTTTTTGTTCAATTCAATTTGCAGTTATTTAGCAGATTTTCACAATATCATTAAATTTGACCAATAATTTGTTGATTTTTTTGAAGATTTAACTGCAATTTTATAATATCTGCATTTCTCTAAATACATAGTTTGCACTATATTCTCTAACATTGCAGCTTTATTTTCCAAAGGATATAAAACAAAATTAGAATGTAATCATCATTTATGTTTAATTTTACAGCAGACGGGAATTTCATCAGTTCCTTTTTGAATTAGTACTTGTATAGAAAAGGAATGCTTGATTTATCAACAGAAAAAATTTCCCAATTCAAAACTGTCTTAGGCACTAAATTTTTTAAATATACCACTGAAAAAATGAATTCAAAATTATTCTTTAAAATAAATACTTGAGGTTTTAGCATTTTAAACTTCCCCCATAATTTAATTAATTCCCAATTAGTTTTTCAACTGTCTTTCTGACTAGCTATTTTCCTCCAAAAAGAAGGGAAAAGTGGAGTTTGCGCCCTTTGGTTGGAGAGAAGGCTTATCAGAAATATAGAAGGTGAAAACGAATTTATTGAAACAGAGAATCTAAATTATTGAACAGAAATATTACTAATCTCATCTATTACTCATCTCTACGACTTTGAAACACGTATTCTGACCATGGTTGATTTTTACAACACTAAATGGCGCCTGTTACAACACTAAATGGCGCAACACTAAATGGCACGGTTAGCTTTCCTGCCTGTTAACCCTAAAAACGCGGGTTCGAATCCCGGCCAGGATGAGCGTGATGTTTTGTCACAATCTGAATCGACATCGTACAAGTAAGTTGAATTACAAATTAGATTAATTGAAATTAATAATTGCATTAATTAAAATTAATAATTAAGCCTTGACTGCAGAAAAATCTTCCGAAAATCTGAAGGTATTTGGAACATATTTTTCTTCAGATATTCTACATTCTTTTTCTGCAGAAAATCTGAAGGTATTTGGAACATTGTTTTCTTCAGATATTCTACATTTTTTTTCTGAAAAAAACATGTTCTAAATACTTTAAGATTTTATACAGATTTTTTTTTTGGCTGGGCCTCTTTAAGGAACAAACACAAGATGAAGATTTAAAAAGAATCATAAGTCACTGTTGGCCACTGTTTCTTCACAGCCGCTTTTCACTATATTCTCAAAACCAACAGTAATACATGCTTGAAAATGTCTATAGAAGGATTGGCGTACATTTTGGATAGATTCTGTTGAGAACGTCGTCGTTCGAATATTCGTTGAGGATACACGCTTGTGAGAAATGCCTGGCATCATTGCACAATTTGGTTCATTAACACAAAAACACGTGTAACAATTTGTGCACGCAATTTTGACCATTTTTGTTTTTCATGTGTATCTGTTACTGAGAAAGACCTATATGTGGGAAATGTCGGTATTATTCGGTGAATATCAGTTTCTGCGTCGGTGGATGTCGATATTCTTCGGAGTATGTGTTCAACATGTGACGACATTCATCGGAGAATTCCGGTCTTTCACTGTAACATAATCCCTTTTTTGTGCTTCTACGGATCACTTACACCTCGTACATTCCGGCACGAAAATTATTTGTTGTAGTGAAGTCTAACACCCATTAAATTTGGGCCCATGAGTTCTGATTCACTGTGCATACTAGTCAAACGCTTGAAGGTTCCACAGCTAGCTGGTTATGGGAAAACAATGTGTTCAGGTGGATATAGTTCTCTGCAAGAATGCCATCTGCCAGAAATATGTAGATATTTTTGGAAGTTATTCATTTTCATGGCCCTCCAAACGGTATCTGGTCATCTCATCCGTTATTTTAGAATCAAAACAAAATGATGGCACTTTCGGCAACAATTGAATTGCGAAAAACAACAGTAAAATCGATCGTGGTTGAAAGAAAAACTTATTGAACCCTTTCAAATTCACTACATGTTTCGTTTTGAAAATTACTCAATTTATGTCAAAAATGAGTATTAGGCATGTAGCTGATCTTAAATATGTAAAGGGAAGAATTAGAAATTTTTATTTTTAAGAAATTTGTGATTTCCCAGTGAAACCAATGAACGGTAACGGGCTATTTCCCCCCGATTAAGTTATCATAGAAAAGCAATTCAAATTATGTATTTAATTTATAAGTATACGTGAGTATTCAGGATATTCAACCTTCATAAAATTCAATATTACTTTCGAAGATTTAATGTTAAAAAATATCAATTTTTGCAAGAACCCACATCATTTTGTTTCTCTTAGAGATCAAAAGCAATTTAACTCTTCCAATGCCGATATCTTTGTGAATACTGACGGTATTAAACTTGAATTTATATATAAGTTGGCCTATATATCTGGCTTTTAAGTTATGAAAGAAAAGTTACGCTACGTTTTGCCCATGCGTAGTAAAAAATTGCTCAATGTGTGGTTTCACTGCGAAACTAATGAACGCGAAAGGGTTAACACGTTCGCTGCCATTACTCACTCCTGTGATTCGGACCTTCTCTCTGATTGGCTGACCCCTTCTCTGCTATCTCTAAACTATAGTAGATAAGGGGTCATCTAATTAGATCGTAAGTGGAAATCTCAAGCGTGAGACAATATGCGTGACCGGCAGACTATATGTAAGTTAGTTTAGTTCATAGTTATATTAACGTCCCATTTTGAAGCAACAAGACAACTATTTCGGGACTCACCTCGTTATTTTTAACCGTAGACAGATAAAAAGACGACATCTAAGCTGGTTCGTCCTGTCCAAACTTCCACCAATAGGGCCACCGTGTTAAAACACGTAAAACTGTGATAAAAATATTTAAAACACTCTTAGTAATGAATAGTGCAATGAATATGAATAGTGAAAAAATCAGGGTAGGGTTTTCCGCTCAACTTTCTAGCATATTTGCAAAATATGACGCATTTTTTTTGTTTAGGTTCGTCTTTTAGTGAAGCGATTTGAGTATGTATTTTGGATTTCTTCCCATTGACCGATTAGCTCTAAAATTTTCTACAATTCTAGTATTAAAGCTAAATACCAAATTTCGTCCTTTTAGTTAGTTAACGTGTCACGTGCAATCTGACAGGAAGACGGAGAGACTCCCCAATGACAAATTTCGTCCAAAATTATAAAGAGATAGGCAAATTTGATGAAAAGAACACAGGCTAAATTTCAGCCTTCTTCCCATTGCGAATATGAGTAATTGGGTTCACAGATATACCGACAGACAGGCACAATTCCAAAAAATTGTGTTTTTCCGACTCGGAATTCTAAAACGTATAAATCATCAAATTCTCGAGTTCATTTTTTTACTATTACGATATTTTTTCTTCGTACATATACTTCGCATACGAGTAAATAAAAAAGTGGAAAAAAAACCCCGAAATCAGCTTGATGAGACTTGTATATTTTTTAACTCTTTGCCATACAAAAACAAATTAGAAAAACATTATACTTTGCATGTCGCATTCTCGGATTACATTCCTTAAAAAACTACGTAATTACTTTGATTAGCAACCAAAAGGAGTATTAATGCTGTAAAATCATGTTTAAATTGTTTGAATAAGAAATTGTATCATGCGCGTTTTGAGGGTATGAATGAAACTCAATTTAATAAACATTCCTGGTTCCTGATCCCTTAGCGGCGCCAACGGATCGCTTAAATTTAATATTCATGGCTAGTTGCTGATGAGTTTTAACAATGTCTTAGAATATTTCCATAAACAATCTCGGAACAGAAACAAAGAGATTTATAACCTAAAAAAAAAATGGGCAAAAGTTCCGCATTCCTGAATAGTTTAGAGTCAGCTGTACCATGACCGCCGGAATCTCAGAATATTGAATCTTTTGTTTCGGAAGATCGATGCGACCTGAATATTCTCATAACACGGATTTCTGAAGAAATCGGCAGTGAAAGAATTCTGGCTGAGGGCAAACACGGGGTAAAGAAGAAAGAAGTTGTATTCTATAGTTGATTTGATTTCCAATTTTCCGGGGGTCAGATATTGTGATTTTGAAAAGATACCACGAAAAGAATGAATTCTTTGCATCTTAACTTACTGTTCCAAAATGTAATCTGACGTAAATGCCCTATGGGAAGAGAAGATATTTACACAGGCAAAAGAGGAATTATTTTTACTTATTTTTTCTTTAAGTTGATTCACTGCTTCTTGTTACATTTTCAGTATTATTTTTAACAATGTTTTGGTACCGTTAAGTTTAAGAAAACGAAAGAGAGTAAATGGAAATAAAAATATAAAAATAAAGGAACTTAGAAAAAAACGTATTCACTTTTGTAAAAAAATCATCTAAATAAAAGATCATCTTTATTTATACTATCTTGACATTTTATTTTGTATAGAAGAGTAGAAAATGCTTCTTAAAACAGGAAAAAACGAATCCCGAGCCATTTTTAAAACTAAAAAATATCAAAAGAATAAAAACTAAACATAGACTGAGTGGAACATTATTAACTATTTTTATTATTACGTTTATTTATTATTATTTGTTGTTTTTTCCAATTTCTGATGTCACTCTTAAAAGTTGCAAAATTTAAGAATATCTGCTTCAAAAATATGCATTCGGTGTAATCCAACGATCCTTACTTTTCTAAACTATAAGTATGCTTCATCTTACAAAACAGAAAGGCCTGAAATATTAAAAAGTAATAATTGGAAGACATATATATTTACTTAAAAACTTTCCAAAAAATGCCAGCAATTTTTAAAACTTTAAAATATTGGACGAGATGTAAGAATTTGGATGTTCGCACGCACATGAACATACGCTTTCTAGACTAATGATTCAACCCTTAAGTGCCCATTTAAGAAACATACCCAATATTCAACAATTTTAAACGATGATTTTTAAATTGTTCTGCTCACCCCTTGGGGTTCCTTGAAAATAATTTTTTAATGTAGTTCATTTCTTTTGCTTTATGTTTCCATCCAATCTGTGGAAGGCCTAACACCCTCTTGGGTAGTCTAGGCCGGAGCGGGTTGTAAACAAGTAAATAAATAAGACATTCCCAATTTTGTCTTTTAAAATCTTAAGAATAAGGCTGAAGTTATAATGCCTGTTGTTGGCATACTGAAATTTTTATTAAATCAATTTACAACATATAAATGGCAACCTGAGTGCTGATAAATAATGAAAATAAATGGATGTTTTCCACTTGAAGCTGCATCTCTTTAGTTTTGTTTGTACGCTTGCGAATACCATATTTTATTCTACAATGTGGAAGGAAATTCTTTATCCTTTTTATTATTCATTAAAATTAATCTGTGTTTGACGTTATAGAATTTTATCCAGGAGATTTTTTTCTGAAATAAAGCCCAGCTTTGTCAGTTGATTGCGAACTATTTTTATGCCATAAACCATACTTAAAACAAAATAGGAATTTTTAAACTATTTTTCCCGTGTTTTATTCAAGAAAAAAAAATGATTTTAAAAATCATTTTTTAAAAAAAATACCGGGCCTATAAGGGTTAATACCACTACAGTCATTAGCAGGTCAGCTATTTGCTGCTTTTGTAGAGATATTCCATATCTCATTGACAAAATGTATGTAAAATCCACTATTTTTTACAGAGATTTATTTTTATTTGTAACGATTTGCTATATGCTGTGTTATTATTACATTTGTTTTAGATATGACATTTTTTGTATATTTTGAAATACATCGAGCGCTGTTGATGTTTAAGCTTTGTAAAACTTTAATATTCCTGTTAATCTTACAAATTTGACATAATTCTTGCTTTATTTAATGCATATTTTGTTCACCTTGATTCTATGAGGCACCACTTCTATGCACCTGCTCGCCCTATTCATTCTGGACTGTCCTCCTTTCAACCCTCAATGGGTCAATTAATGCTCTAAAACTAAAGGGTTGAGCTGGCTCTTCTGTGTAATGAATAAGTGAAAGGAAGTTAATCTGGAGTCTACGGTGCCGACTTACTTCGTTCCTTTCAGGATCGCCAACTCTTTGCCTCCAAGAACGGAGATGAGAGAACATTTGTTTTGGTTTCGCAATGATGTTTTTAATGTGTGGCATGAGCGCACGCGCGAAAATTAATCTTTTCATCGGTGATTTGCACATCACGCTGTATTGCATCTCGTTTCGATTGGACTGTTTTTTTCATCTCTTCGATGCGATTGGTCGATTCATTTGAATTTCAATAAAACTTCGTTTGGAAGTCTTCGGTTTAGATATCTGTTCATTACTGTTTATGTTATTGTGTGTGTTTCTTTTCTCAATGAATAAGCGAAGCTACGAGTATTCCGCTAAGCTGAAAGCGAAGCCGCTGATGTTTTCCTAAGTTAAAGAAATTTGCCCGGTACACACTTGAAATGCCGCAGGCATTGCATGTTCAATTTCTCCTTTTCTGGTGACGCATGCGCAAGAGAGCAATAAAAACCGCACTGGACATTCAAAACAGCATTTGGCGATGGCAAATGAAATTGCGCCAAAAGAAATTGGCGAGAAACAGATGCGCACCGTAAACTCCAGGTTTACCGCTATTTCCAGCTAAGAAAGTTAATCATAACAATATAGTATATTCATTAGTTCGACATACTATTTCTTTGCTAATGACCGTGATGCGTCGTTCACCGGCATTTTCGTTCCTGAATGCAAATGGCTCGTGATACGAAGAAGCACAATTTGGTAAACAATGGCAATGTGTCCTAACGGGGAAGCTTAGCGACTACAAGCCCTGCGTTCTAGAAACCAGATCATAACAATGGGCTTCATCGGGACGAATATGTCTTGCTCTTCAGCGATGAGCAAAAGCAGGAGGGGCTTGTGTCTGGGCGCTGAGGAGTTAAAACACTCCAAGCACTTTTCAGTGTATAAACTAAATCACAAACTTCTTACATTTGGCATGCAATATTTTTCCATCCTCAGTCTAACGCTATTTGTCTTTCAGCGTTTTCAATCTTCAGAAAAAATGCAGAGAAAAACTAGGGCAGGAAAACAGTAACGACTTCTCTTTTCTTAGAAGAGAAAAGAAACGTCTTTACGTAAAACATTTTAAAATGGTCCCGATTTTGTTCTGCTTCACATGTGCTGTACAGATGTACGGTCTATTTCTACTACGACATTAAGTTAAATAGAGGACAAAAGATAAGTGTAGAGTCCCAGAGATGTTAAAAAATTGGAGCTTTGAGCATTTTTCCACTGAGGAAAATTTTTTGGGAGGCCAAAATATGAAGATAAGAGAAAAGAATGTTAATTAACTTAAAATTGTTCTTTATTGTACCAAAATTTGAATGAATTATTTTGTAATCAAGAATATTGTTTTGATAGTTTCCGCTTACAAATGTTGAGAAATTTAAAGAATGTCCTTCCAAAATTTCCTATTCGAGGTCATGATTCATAGTTTAAGAATCCCTAGCTAAAACTAAAACAGGTTCCTCGATAGAGCAATACTTCTTAGAAAATGTCTATTGTATTCTCATTTAAAAATAATACATGGATATTCCTTTTGCTACACCAAAACTTGAAGTCTTCATTTCAACAACATGTTAAAATAAGGAGATCAAAATATACTGAGTTATTTTATGAATCGGGATAGGTTACATGCAATTGCTATAATTCCAACGGATAAAAGTGGTGTAAATATGTATTACTGAGCAATGAAGGAATAAAAGCAACAACATCCCCCAACTTGTATCTCACGAGCAGGCACTCCACTCCAGGATATTAAATCTGGCAAGTTTTGGCACTAAACTTGCTCCAGGGAAAACAAGCTGCTTGTACTTTCAGAAGAGGAGTAAATGGTATTATACTCCTCGGAAAAGATTGTCCGGATAGGAATGGGATAAATACATCTTCGGGACGATGCGGAAAAAGGCCCTTAACCAAACGAAAAGATTTTCAGGACAACGTTGATACTTATTTAACCCTTTGAACGGCAAAAATATTTCAGCTGAATGCTTTGAAAACGGCCTCTCTGTAGCTAAATGGTGAAAGCAATTGTTTCGGAGCCGGTTTTCGGGTAATAAACAGAGAGCAACTTTCTACGCCGGAGCCGGTTTTAGAACAGTCATCAGAGTGCGACTTTCTACGTTTCAGCCGGTTGAAGGGTTAATGCAGAATCTTGCTATGAGCTGATAACTCTAATTCGAATTCAGAACTAAATGTTTAGTAATATTTATTAAAATAAAATTTTATTGTATTTATTTGAACTGAAAACCATTATTTCTTATCAATATAAAAAGTTTCAGCATTATATTATGGCGAATCTTTTCCTTTCTTATGCATATTGGACTTAACTTGATTAAACGTGAAGATGAAATTTTGCAATTGATCTTTCACTCATTACCTCAAGCTCTAGAGTTCCAAAAGTTATATACTTGAGTGTCGCCGACGAAAATACAATATTTTAATCTTTTTAGAACTTGATTCTCAGTCGAGTGCTTTGTTAAAATTTTGTTCCATCATGGGACGCCACCTGGTAGAGAAGATGATAAAAATTTGAATTCAAAATTCCATAGTATTTATAATAATGAATCATAAATTAATTACTGAAAAGAGGAAAACAATAGAAAATAGCTGCTTTCTTGTGTAGTGTTTTTTAGAAAACAGTTTTATTAAATTTGAATAACAGATTCAGCAAGTCAAATCTTGATACAAAGACTTCATTATTTTGAATGTTTAAACATAAAACTAACACTGTTTAGATCTGAAAGGCATGACATCCGACTCTGCCTAAAGCCGTTTGGACTAACAAGAATTTCACTGGAAGATAACTTTTCTTGCTTCTGCATTCCATTTCTAAGAACCAAACACCCATCCCCCCCCGTTTCTTCATCTACATATCACGAACTTGATGCAAGAACTCAGAAGGTGATAGCAAAGTTAAAATTCGCAGTCTTTCCATAAAATGTAAAATAAATCTTTCGTTTCCCCTACGCATTTGATTTTATACCCCTCTCTTCCCGACTCCTCTCTTTTTCTAGTCATCCGATTGTGAAACTCCTGGCTGTAGGGAAAATTTTTCCCCATTACAGAAATTCGTGTCATAAAATCTGATTGGTTGAATTTCTCCGCAGGCTATAAAGAATCGCACACCGATTCAAAAATATTTACAGCGTAAATGTTATCCGAGAAACATCTGACAGATTATTCCCTAAAATTTTTTCTTATTTTCTGTGAAAATACTATTAGTCCTAACCTAGTAAAACTGTTCATTGTTACCTGGTATAAATTACAATAATTTTTTAAAAAAATGCAATGTTTATTATATGCAAATAATAATTTTTCTAAAATATTTTATATCACAAATTCCTACTATTTTAATACTATACTTTTGTCTCTAGTGTGCTTTTTAAGAAAGATATGTCATATTACTTAAGAATACTTTATTATTTGAAAATATTGGTGCGCGTCTAACGCTACTGAAAAGATATAACTCATTTAAAGAAAAAATGTTTCTATAGTCATTTTTTAAAAACAAATTGAACTCTGGATTTATTTTATGAACATTTCTCTTTAAATATTTCCCTTAATCTATACTTATAAAAGGAAATGTTCGTGTTCGTGCGCGCGATGTCCAGACTAATATATAGCACTCACAGCCATGACATTTGGCACACAGGTAGTCGTAAAGGTGAATTAATGGACCTCGAAGCCCGAATTTTAAAATTTAATCTAGAAAACTTTTTTATTTAATGTTTTGTGCTTTTTTGGGTGATTTTTGAAAAATTCTTTGTCCACAGTATCGTTTCTGATTTTAGTTGGAAACAAATTGATACACCATCGGATTTGTTGTGAGCTTCAAACGTAATTTACTGAATTTTGAGAAATTTTTAAAAAATAGTCAGTTTTGCCGTCGAAATTTTATTTTTGTTTTTAAATTTGCTGCATCCGACGTTCTAATAGCAAAATTATTTTCAATTTTTTCGGCTTACAACTGGAACAGTTCTGTCCGATTTAAAACAAGAACGGTTAAAATATATTTTCCCGTTTTTACTTTCTCGTATACGAAGTATACAAAGAGAAAGTATTGTAATCGTCAAAAAATTCGAACTCGAGATTTTGACGAATCTCCACGTTTAATTTGTTATGCATTTTTTGGAATTTTTCTTCTTATCAGTGAATTAAGAAAAAGACAAACCAGAAAATGTGTACAACAACAAGCTCACAATAACACAACATAATTGTCTGAATGACGACATGCCCTTTTGTCGTTGATACTGCTTCCTCCTTGCCACTGTATCTATCATTATACTTACGGTTGGTAACTTTGTTATTTGATTGTTTTGCTGTAGTCAGTTTGTATTCTTTTATACCTGCTTTGTTAGAGACCTTTGGGAAGCCCTGTAGATTGTGGCCATCATTTCTTTTTACTTTCTCGTATACGAAGTATACAAAGAGAAAGTATTGTAATCGTCAAAAAATTTGAACTGGAGATTTTGACGAATCTCCACGTTTTAGACCTCCCTGAGTCCGAAAAACACAATTTTAGAATTATGTCTGTGTGCCTGTGTGTCTGTATGTCTGTGTGCCTGTGAACACGATAACTCGAAAACTATTAGAGATAAAGGGATGAAATGTGGTAAGTGAACTTGGCACATAATTTGTAGGTATCTATTAAATTTTGGACAAAATCCGTCCATGGGAAGTCTGTCTGTCTGTCCGCGGTCATGCGAACACTATAACTCAAAAACTTGAATAGCTAGATGAAAAAAATTTGGTACACAATTTTATCATCATGAATGTAGGTCCGTATAAAATTTTGGGCCAAATCCGTCAAAGGGTTGACTGTCTATCGGTCTGTATAATTTACTTTTGAAGAGAATCCGTTATCGCCACGCGCATGCGTACTGGAAGCAATCTTCTGTGCACGCGAAAGGAAAGGAATTTCATTACGGAGTAGCGAATTACGTCAGTTTGTCCTTGAGCCGGTAAGAGTGGAAGTGTGTGATACATGCATTTTATTCGGTACGCATCTCTTTGAATTTGATTCTTTACCTAGATATTTTTCAATCACTATAATGAAAAACCTTCTGATAGTCATTGGATTCTGGGTAACAGTAGGTTTGAATTTTTTTAGCCACGCGGGGGAAGGGGAAACGGCACCTTTTGGGGGAAGTATACGAGAAAGTGTAGGGGAGAACACTCCCGCTGGTTTTAAAATTAATTTTTTCCTGGTCAGTTGAAAGATATTTTTCTCTACCGAGCTTCCTCCCGCGACACGTTCTCCGGAACGTTGCTGACGATTTCATTGACTGACGGTGCAGAGCGCAGGTGACTTCATAACCTTCAATTGAATGACTTCGATTAATATTCTCGACAGTATCTTAACGTGTTTATTCGTCTCGCATATTTTGCTTGCTGTATAATAATGATTTTCACGTTGCAATTTTTTAATATTGTTTTGGATTAACGTCCTCTGTACTGTTTTTCTACACTTAAATGTCCTGATTCCACGGGGAATGCCGTGCGCGTACTGCTAGTAATAATAATAATAATTTTTAAAACAACCTTTTATTAGTTTCTAAAATGTAGAAAATTGTTTTTATCAAAAATGTGGATAACAAAGCAAAATCGCAAAATCTCGAGGTGCTGATAAGCTACTCTAAGAGCAAATGGGAATTTTAATATCATTCATAATATAGGGGAGAGTCGAAGAATTTGGACCATCTGGACATTTTTACTTTCTTGTATACGAAGTATACAAAGAGAAAGTATTGTAATCGTCAAATAATTCGAACTCGAGATTTTGACGAATCTCACTGTTTTAGACCTCCCTGAGTTCGAAAAACACAATTTTGGAATTATGTCTGTCTGTGTGAATGTGAACACGATAAATAAGAAACTATTAAAGATACAAGGATGAAATTTGTTATGTGGTCTTTACACATAATTTGTAGGTTTCTATCAAAGTTTGGACAAAATCCATACCGCAGACAGACAAACATTCTGTCTTTCTGTCTGCGTTCATGTGAAGTCTATAACTCAAAAAGTTAAATACCTACATGGACAAAATGTGGTACACAAATGTTTCATCAGAAATGTAGGTCCATGTAAAAGTTTGGACCAAATCAGTCAAAGGATTGACCGTCTGTCGGTCTGTATAATCGTATACGTTTGAAAGCTATAACATATATATATATATATAATAATAAAGAAATTATTTAGATAAATGAAATTTCGTATGTAGTATTAAAACCCTAATTGTAGATCTGTCTCCAATTTTCGTTTAAATCGGTTGAAAAAAAGCGTTGAAATTACCTTTTCGGTTTTTTCTCCATTCTACGCAAAAAAAAAGCTGGAGCGAGTGTTTTCCCCACCTTGGGGAATTACCGCACGTTTTTTGGTGCACGGTGCATTTTTTCCACCCTATCCGTGTTATTCGTATGCGAGAAAGTTTTGGGGATGTCACTCCCGTTGGTTTAATGTAGTGATGGACAATGAATTTTAATGAAAAACGAGTAGTAGAACTTTTATATAGCATATTTATCTTCAAAACTGTGTATTTAACTTTTTATGAAATACGCTTTAAATTATGAAAAAAAAAAAACTTAAAAAATGTTTCATCGGTCCAATCAAGGAAACCGTCGCCTATATTGGACTATTAGTTGCCCAGATTAGTATTAGTCCACCAATTTCTTTAAGCACAATTAAATCTAAAATATTTTTTTGATTCTTTAATTCACACTAGCACACAATCCAAGAACCCAAATATGACATTTTATGCATTATTTAACTTCTTCTTCCTTCGTTTCTTCATAAATGATGCGTATCCTAAAGTTTTTATACTTTCTGATCAAACATTTGATGGCTTATTGTTCTTTTATTGTTTTTGTATTTTGACTTGGTTCCATTTCCAATTTATGAGACTACTAGTGATGACAACTACTTTTATTACATATTTTTGTAGTTGAAATTGATAATACCATTGATTTAATCATTCCAAATTAGCCAACTCTGTGTTATCCCATCTAGGCAACTTTTGGACAACATCAAAACAAAAATTTCCCTAACTTTATCTTTAAATTATTTTATTAAAATTATTATAGTAAACTGTAGTCAGACAAATTTCCTATCTGAGGATACAATAACATATATTTATACCCAATTTAAAACAGCGTAAGGACTTCCTGTCTTCGATTAAAATAATTAATTGATGACATCCAAATCTAAACACATGTCTGCAACTGATACCATGTAGCGCTTTCTTTTAAAAATGATTTCTTACACTATATTTACATCGTTACAATATAATTAGCCTACATTAATGTTCAGCAACGGATTCCGAGACCACCACTTTTGGACTATTTCACACCGGAAAGGGGTGTCAGGCAATGAGTCATATGAGCACATTTGCGGAGTTCTTTGTTAGATCACTCTCAGTAAAACGTAAACATCACCCTTCCATTCTTCACTTTCCCCCTATTTTGATGAAAATAACTCCGCCCGGGGCATGCTCAGAAGCGCGGAGGGTTTCCGAATCCTTTGCTAAACAATACGGCCCACATATTTAATAGATATGAAGTTATGATACCGGTCCAATCTAGGCGCCGCGCGGGTCCAAATACGGTGACTCCACTTTATTTTTGCTGCACCAATATCTCATGATAAGACGATGAATTAGCGATAGAAGATCCATCCGATTTTGGATCCCGTGCCTTATGAAGAATATTTGAAGACACAATGCGCATTTCAGATGTTAATCTGTGAGTGTTTTCCCGATTGTGTTTGTATATAACACAAACGTGCTCAATTTTCCTTTGAATAACCGACTTTATAAGAATCCTTTATTGTAACTTTTCGCCGGCTAATTAGCCTCCCAGTAGGCTCTCCCTCCACACCAACATGAAAGGTTGCGCATGTTTCCTACATACGCTTTTGTAGAATATCACGATTTTAGAGGGTAATTGTTAAAATTAGGTTGTAGTTGGGTAAGGGTTAATTTTTACAACCATTTTTAAAAGTTTTTATTTAAAAAGGAATGGAAACAATGTAAACCAAAAAACGCAAAAACAATATAAAATGACCAAAGGATTGGCTCAATAACCAGAAAATAAGATAAATGAAATTGGCAGTATTTCAACTGAAATATTTACATTTGTAATATGAAACTGTGAAAACACTATGGAAGTAAAAACGCAATTGAAATTTGTTGGCAAGTCGTGAGTGTCATTTAGCAGAGTTTAAGCAGAACACCAGGCACTATGTCTAAGATAAAAACTTTAATGTTGAATCTAAATAAAAATATACTGCTTTTTGTTAGGAAATTCTGCATTTTTAAGCTAAGAAGCTTGCATCTTTTCTAAATTGTCTCTCGTACCTTTATTCTAAGATTTGAAGCATTCTTTAAACTAATCACTTCACTTGACATCCATTTTTAGCAGCTATTTAATCGGAATCGTATGACGTTGTCTATCCGATTCCCGCAGCTGATATGTAGATTATTATTAGAGTATATATACTTGTCTCTACTATGTCATTTAGAGGGGAAGGAGAGAGACCTATGGTTATCTAAGCATTCTCTCCTCGGAGAGACTTCAGCTGTAAGCTGTTGCTTTACTATAAGATGTGATATGTAAATATGTTCTTAAATGTGGTCGTCTAATAAATGTCTATTTTAAATCATACGATTCGTCATTTCTAAAAATGCTCCATCTCGTAGAAATTCCACTGCATGCAATAAGCCAGGACGCTTTTAGCTTATCCAGCAGCTCTTCATAACTAGTATTACTCAAGCTGCCTGTCTCTACTTTACGAGACTAACAAGTGATATTGGCAAACTCGCTTCCTGTGCATAACACTTTTCTTGCAGCTTAACACACTCAGCCAGCCAGTCTGGTCAAGTCAGATATAGTCAGAGGTAGACAGATCATAGTCAGATACACAAACATAAGTTAACAAAATATATATACATTGTATCAACCAATCAACTTCGAATCTCGCCGTACTTCCGGCTAAGTAATGAATTAAACAATGAGATTCGATTACGTTTCAGTGGCTCACCGATTTTATTTGAATATCCAACAAAATTTACTTATAAAAATGAAGAAATCAATTTTATAGTCATTTTATTGGAACTGTCGCCTGTTTTCTCTGAACTACAAATTGAAGATTCGCAGAATCCTTTTAACGCCTCGATTTCCGAACGACGACTAAGAGTTCTTTGAAAGGAGCTGAAAAAATAGGTTATGCTTTCGTAGCACCCTCTGGTAAAAGGATATGAAACGAAATTCTTCTCTAGTATATCTCTCACATTTGCGCACCAGCTGAAAGGTTTTTTTTTACTGTTTTTGCATCTCATGGTGTAGTACTGGATTAAATTTTGGCATTTTACTACACAACAGTGACACTTTCATCAAAAGACTCTACAACTATTGGGTTGAGTCGACCCTCTTGGGCTATGGTATAGAATGGAATATAGGTGATGATCATTGATGACCCTTAGGACTCAAAAATTCAGTTCCTCTTCTGAGATCGTGATGACTACTCGGAATAGAGGGTAACACTTTTAGTGCTACTGGGCTCAAACCGAAAAATTTTAACGAACAGAAAATGCCGTCTTGGTTTCTGGCCACCTGTTTGAATTTGTGCGGATAGCGACGACATTGCAAAATTACAACTGATTTACATTAGCTGGTTCTACTTTTTCCCATGAATTGAGATAGGGACTAAACATTGTCTTTTAAAACCGAACTGACTTATCATTAAATGGACTTTAATGTATTGGATAATTACTCAGGTGATAAATTGTTTTCCATGTATGTTTACTCTGCATTTTTTTTCTGCTCTCGGATCCTTTAATTTGTTTGCTCATTAAGCAAATGAGATCCTTTTTATTATCACAAAAGTGAATAAAGGCTAAATAAACAACAACTTAAATACGGTAACGATCATATTTTATGACATTGATTAAAGGTATTCTCAAACTAATCAATTTTAGAGTTAGAAAATGTAAGTAAGATAATAGCATTGTATATATGCACAAATATCATTACAACAATGGTAGCAATGCTTATTGTAATAAATTTAATAACAATAACATTCAAGATAAAATCAGCAATTCTAGGCATCCGTTTATTAACTTCTGAAATAAAACTTCATTGAAGTATAGGATTTTTTTTTCTAAAATTAGCTTTAAAAATTCTGTTAATAGATATTTATAATAATATTTTCAACACATTTTAAATTAAAATGTGAAATTGGATTCAGTATTTGGCAAGAAGAAGCACATTTAGAATTTTTTTTCTCTGATTTCATTTACATAATAATGAGGTGATTATAAGATAGTGCGACATAAAATGACTCTATCAGGAAAGATAAGTCCTTAAAATTCACTTTTCATAGCAATATCTTATTAAATAAAAGTAATTTTCGGTATTCCGTATGTATGTTCCGTATTTCATTCCAAACCACTGAACCGATTTCAACCAAACTTTCGACAATTATTATTTAAGATAAGAGAAAGAATGCTGTCAGCTTTTAAAGTGAAAAAGTTAATTAAACATTCGCTTAATTAGAAATTATCAGAAATGTTGTCGTTTTTCAACTGTAACTTCCGAGCAAATTATCGTAAAAGAAGAATTTTTATGTCATCTTCAAATTTTAAAAAATACCTTCTAATTAATGCTAATTTGATTTCCGTGTAAATTTTTCTTTGTTTTTTTAAGTTTTCAAGATTAATTTTTACTCATAAGTTGCAATAATACTTTTCATCGTCTTTAACGAGCAGTTCTGCTAGGCAACAGTGAGACTTCAATGTTTGGTGTTTCTGTTTTACTTTTGTAAATATTTTGGCAGCGTTTTCTATTGTATTTAAAAGAATCGTAACGTTTATTTAATTACTATCTGATTTACCCGGCGTTACTAAGGATAAATTTGCTTTCATTTCTAATATTTTTAATGCTAAAATACTTTTATATAAAATATTATACTCTAAAAAATCCCTTTATCATCTGAAATCTTTTAAAAATTAAATTTATATTATTTATTGGAGCAAACGGTTTTACCGTCGAAAGCCAATTTTATCTACAGGTTTTTAATATTAGTAATAAGTAATTCAAATTTTGCTCACAAATACTGAAATATAAGAAACGTTTGAATAAATTTGTTATGAAATTTAATTAAATAGTTAATTTTTTCGTTAGTAAAAACGTAGGAAAATAATTTAATCTTGAGCAAAGCTGGGTATATCTTTTAGTGATTACATACAATTAATGGAGTATAATTTTTATAAAATTTCAATAATACTAATTTAATCAATGATTTAATTCTTATTATGAGACATATGAGCCCTCCATTTGATTACAAAGTACTAATATGACAGTTTATACTGCTGAAAGAAGAGCATAATATCAGGGATACTTTAATGGGATAAAATTTTTATCTCGATTTGAGTACGATATCGAAAAATAATATTGCTTCCCAATTTTTTTTCTTGGTTGGTTTCGATCGTTTATACATAAATTTATAGTGACACTTAAGTAGAAAATACAATAAATAATAAAAACCGTTTCTTATGGCATGACGGAATACGAGTCACAGGAAAAGTAAGCTCCTGAACGGAGGACGATGCATTGAACATTTGTCAGCCTTCGTTCCAACAAATTTCTCATTCTATGTAATATATCCCTTTATCTTGTGGCAAAAACTGGAAACTAAGAGACAAAAAAATTCTCGTTTTGTGACAGAAAAACGAAATTCTCGTTTGCTTTCTCTATTTTCTGTGCAAACGGCCCTTTATATCTTCATTCGTTTCCTTTTTTTCGAAGTTCTTCCGAATTTATTAAACACCCTGTATGAGAATTACAGATTTTTGAAATTCAGTTTTTGTTTTCCCAACACTATTTCTGTTTGTTTTAGCAGAAATGTAGCGGAGATTCAGAGTAAATTGGATGCAGATGCAGCAAAAAGAAAAACAAAGCAGAACAGTAGGAGACTAGAATTATTTAAATGCGTAAAACTCCGTGCAACTTTACATTCTATTTGATATAAAAGCCGTAGCGACTCGTTCATGGAGAACCATGTAATCTTCCTTTCTTTATGTTGGGAAAAAAACCGCAAATTGTGCTATAAAAGCATATTTTCAGATAAAAAATTTTTCTATCGAAACAGTGTTCACCAACACTGTCCTATCATCAATTTTATTTTTCGTTTGTGAACTATTTGACAACAATTTGTTGGAATGTTTGGTGAAAGCGATAATCATCTCAAAATCACATAACGGCTGCTGGTTCCAGCGATAACTACAACAATTTAGCTTCATATCCTCCATAAACACAAATTTAAAAAGAGAACTTTCATTCTTCTACTTTTATGTGCACTTTGTATTTCAGAACGCGGAATTCGCTCAGAGAATCGTTAAAAGCCGTCTAATCGTCGTGTCAGGTGGCGCAAAGTTTGAAAATGATGAAGTGAAATTTGGTGACTTCTGAGGAAACCGAAGAGAAAATTAATATCCTTTGTTTTTTTTTCTGTTTTCATTCGAGTGAGAAAGCAGTTGGAAAGATGGATTGATAAAACGTTTTCTCTTAATTGTGAAAGTGACTCCAGGGCCTTTTTATGGAAGTTCCGCTAGTTAGTCAACCATCCAGCTGGATTATACATTAAAAGGACTCCAGAGTGACCAATTGTATGTGGAATTTACTTATTTTACGTCGAATATGACTCAAGTGGAAAGTTTTTGGGTTAATTTAGTAAGCAAAAAATCTATAAATGCTTTTTTCATCCCACTGTCTGCTTTATAAACAAGAAGAAGGATGGAAGCTGTTTACTTAATCATATAAATGAAAAATTGGAAGAATATTTAGATATAAAGCAGAGAGTATGAAATTATGATCTGAATTGTAGATCGGCATCATATTTTTGACTAAATTTGTCAACGGGTTGATCGTCTTTGAGTCTGTATATTTGCGTATAACTCAAAATAACTCAGAAATGAAAGTGCCTTAATAAATGAAACATGGTATGTGGTTTTTTTCATCAAAATTGTAAACCTGTATGAAAGTTTTGACATTATCGGTAGAAAGCTTCAAAATACATATTCGGTTTTTACATTACACTACGAAGCCTTAACTCTTAAATGCCCAGTGTTGCTTTTAAGCGACATACACAACTTGTAAAATCTTGAGAATAAGACTGAAGCTCTAATGCCTGTTGTTGCCAATAAGATACATATTGCAATTCTTATTAAATCAATTTACAACATATAGATAGCAACCTGAGTATTGATAAAAAAATAAGAAGAAATTGATGTTTTTCACTGGAGGCTGCATCTTTTCAGCTTTGTATGCTTGAGAATGTCATATTTTATTCTACATTGTTGAAGGAAATTCCTTATCAACATTATTATTTATTAAAATCCATCTGTGTTTGACATTATCGAATTTTATCAAGGAATTTTTTTTCCGAAATATAAAACCCAGCCTTGTTAGTTGGTAACAAACTGTTTTACAGCCATAAACCATACTTAAAACAAAATAGGATTTTTTAAAGTATTTTCCCATGTTTTATTCAAGAAATGAAACATTTTAAAATCAATTTTTCTTAAATCGGGCTTTTAAGGGTTAAACTCCCCATATAGTGTTAGTACACGAGAGGGCCATTCGAGAACTCGCTCTTTGGTTTTATTTTCCTATTTGCAGACGATGTACTTTTATAATGGATTTATTGCTGATTAATACCCCAGACTGAAACTTCATCCACAGAAAAGATTTCCATTTTGATTAGCGAATTACAGAGCTCCCTCTAATCTTCATTGTACAAAGAGAGGGTCTCAAGCTTATCGCAATTGTTATTAAGAACCTTTTGTTTTCTCATATACTCAGCATGTGAGAATGCGGCAAAATTGAGCAGACTTCGGATCATAGAAATTCGAATACTGAGCGTTCATAAATCATACAGCAGAAAGTGTCTAAACTCTTTACATGACTATACAAACAATATTTACGCGACAAGAATGGGTAAATAATTATTTCTTACGCACTTAACAAATCCATCAATAATTATTTTCTGTTTAATGGTATCGTATACCCTCTCGACGTTTAATCCTTTTATTTCAGGATATGGGATATGGGATATTTCAGGTAATTAAGTATAGCAATGAGGCAGACAGATTAAGTAGAAACATAAATGGAAGAAAACAAAAGATGCTTGTCGAATAATTATGAATGATCTCATTGTTAGGTGGCATGCATTTGTTTCAGGAAGATGAAAAAATAAACGTGAATGCAAAACATAAGGAATGTCGTATTGATTGCTTCGTTGGATTAAAGTGTCGCTGTAAAGCTACACTAAACTTCGTCATTATAAACAGCTGGCTAGAAAAATACCTGAGCCTTCACCCTCTCTCCAAAATTCCACACTAAACCAACGGGAAGACGTTAAAATAGTGATGGATTTTAAGTGTACTGGGCCGTTCTACCTGGCAGATCTTTGGTAGAATTGGTACTCGAACATGAGTCTGTGTCAAAAGGCACCGCGTCTCTAAGAATAAGTTGATAGCTACATATGGAAAACAAGCTTCAGTAATAAAGGGTAATAATAGCAGAGCTATTATTTTTGAGGATAAAAGTCGCTTCATTAATTGATAAATTAATGTTTTATAATTTTATTGTTAAGTAAAAATTAATTTTTAAGAGAAGTTTTAAAATAAATAAATATATTTGATGTGCGGTCATTTCAAAACACTATTAAAATTCAACGGGAAATTTTAAATCTCAACAGCTAAAATGCAGGGTATCTTACTTAATGTCCTAATGCAATTTTTTTATAAAGAATTTATATTCAGTAAAACTTAATGAGGTTTTAAACTGTTCAAGTACATTACAAAATCATATAGATGCCAGTATAATTTATGGGAAAGAATTAAAAATAAACGCTCGTATATCGAATGAAATTGACCCCATTTTTTTCTCTTCTTGTTGGAACTTCAATCCCTGCATAAAAGTCGACTTGGTGGTTAGAAAAAATAATCTCTAACTGATTATTTTTTTATTTATATTCTGAAAAAGTTTTTGTTTTCACGTTTTATTCACTGAATCCTCGAAAATGTCGACGCAGTATTTGTCTTTTATCGTTAAAATCTATCGAAATTTGGAGGAAAAGTGATAGTTTAATCGAGTTGAAATGCATTTATGACATTTCCTTGTTGTCATAAAAATAGATAAACGTGACATTTGAAGAACTAAAAAAATAAAAAAATGTACAGCTTTAAAGAAATTAACTAAACATACAGTAGAACCCCGGGAATCCGAAATTCTAGATAATCTGAACATTTTTTAAAAATTTTCTGAGAATTCTTTACGGAAAAATGAAGGGAAAATAAGAATTATGAATCAGAAACAAAGCTAATGTTTATTCCTAAGTTAAAAGAAGTATTCGAATTGGTCTTGAAGAATGAATACACCACCTTAGGAGAAAAAACTCGGATATCTTCTTTTTTCAATTTTTTTTATCTTCTTTTTTACATATTTGTATTCTAGATAAAAATCGTCATTTCTAACATTTTCAAAATTTAATTTTAAGTTAATTGTTTAAGTTGATTAATTAAATTAAATTTTGATTCCTATAAGTGGCGGCACTTGATACTGAATGCCAGAAAAAGTTTTTTCTTTGGATTTATGATACGTTGAAGGTCTAAAAGTCGGAAGTAATTTAAATAGAAAAACAATTGGACATTGATACCCTTCAAAATCTTGAGGTAGAATTTCTTGACCATTTCAATACTTCGTATATGAAAATGCATAAACGGAGATGAATAAAATGTCCTTTCTCCTAGTTTGGATAAGTTTCTTGAATGCAAACATCACCAAATATTTTAGAAATATCGCTTCATTCCATGACAAGTATAGGAGTAGTCAATATTGACCGACAAACCTGAAGTTTACAAAATAGGTACATAACATTTCAGACTCAAAAAAATGTAATCATACTGACAGAACACTTGAACAAGTAAAATATGAGAGTAATATGTTGAAAAAGATGATTTCTTTCTAAGTCACGTTCAACTCGAGTCATCATACTCCATAGAACAAAACATGCATGAATGTTTTCCTCATAAAAGTGTTTTAACGCCGGAAGTGTTAATAAGTGTTCCCATTGTATTCTCAGGAAGGAATTTGATTCACACGCCAAAACGCCACAGAAAACGTCGTATGGGAGATCCTCTATATCTCGGTAACTACATATGTTAAGAACATAAATAATGTCTTATTTTGGAGATAAAGGGTAACAACAGAAGTTACAAAAAAATGAAAATCGAAATCGTAGTTCAGGGACTGCTGAGTCGCAAAGTTGGGCAAAAATATGCATGAATTGTTGACACTATCCTCTATATCTCGTTAGCTACATATGTTAGAAACATAACTTTATTTTAGAGATAAAGGGTAACAACAAAAGTTACAAAAAAATTAGAAATCGGAATTGTAGTTCAGCGACTGCTGAGTCGCAAAGTTGGCAAAAATACGCATGAATTGGTGACACTATCCTCTATATCTCGGTAACTACATAGGTTGAAAACATACTCTTTATCTCTAAAATAAAACATTAGTTAACAACAGAAGTTACAAAAAAAAATTGGAAAATCGGAAAAGAGTCACTCGAGTAAAGTAGGGCAATGCCTTTAACATCAGCGGCTGTTTAAAAAAGATAGCCTCCCTTCATTTTTTTAAAAGTTTGCTTTTATTTAATCCATTAACTTAGAGAAAGTTAAGAAAGTTTATTGATGACTTCATGTCATAGACCTGAAAGTCTATTGATGCTCATATTACTATTTTCTGTCTGTTTACTTGTGGTTTCATTGTTCTTGCTTGCTTTTAGAATTATTTCCCTCGTCTTATGCCATATCTGGTCATCTGAACAGCTTCATTTGAATGAATGCTTGAACTATTCTTATTTAATGTTCAGATAAAACAGCTGAAAATTCGAAATCATTATCCTCCTTAGAACAAAACATTCTTGATTTTTTTCCTATGATACCTTAGGCTTTTATTTAGAATTTTAAAGCAGAATAAAATGAAATCACTTATCTTAAAATTCCACCAGTAAATTTCCCACTAATTACGGTACAATGCACCGGCATTAAGTAGAATTAATATTTTATTGAAAAACTGCATCTTAAGTAAGTTTTTGGATGAGACAAGACGAAAACTTCGCATAATAAAAAAACTTTTATTGCTGCAATTTCTTATGAAACAGAGAACCCGTAGGATCAGAGATTGGTTGTTGTGTCAGCAATCTCTTCTTTCATCAAAAGCCAAAGAACTGCTTTTTCTATCCCGAATGAATCTGAAATAAAAACAGAAAATAAACGAGAACTTCAAGAGATGGAACATTCGCCGAGATGACTGCTCTTCTAAATTTCCGAAACCCTAATGCGGAATTATATTAAAATGGCATCCTTTCCCCAAAAGCTATAAAGTCTGATGAAATTCCATAAAAGCGGATGACTGCAATCATTTCAATGAGCACGAGATCTCCAGAGGATTATGAAAAATCGGGAAACAAAGGAAGCTGGAACAGAATAGAAATTGGTTCTTTAGATGGCTTGGTAGGAACAACTTGCGTAGAAGTCAATCTTGATTTCAAAAAGAATATGCATCATGCTACACGGAGATAAAGCTTGGAAGAAACCTCAGTGCGTGTTTCTTTCAGTCGTACAAAAATGAATAATTAGGGAAAACACTAATAAAATATTCATCAATAAAATTTATATACACTGTAAAAAATATCCGTTTTTTTCCCGGACTTTTTCCGTATATTTGACGGTTTAAAGCTGTTTTGTTGACAAAACGGGTTTTCACCGTTTTCCGCTCCAGCCATAACCGGTTTAAAACCGTCGGTTCAAATTCTATTTTTGGTCATACGGTATTGCTTTCCGTACGATAACTTTCCCTTTTCTTAAATGTAATTTTATTGCATTCATTTCATGTTTTTAATAGGGTTCCATCTCCGCTATTGTTTACACATGTTGCAGTAACCTGTTGTGACTCATGAAAGCTAACCTTAAAACACATGTTCTGGCAATAGTTGATTTTTACACCACTAGGTGGTGCCACTAGAGCTATAGTGTCTTCAAAACTCAAATAGATTATTTTTATTTCATTTTATGAAGTCTCACGTGGTCTAGTGGTTAGAGCGACTGCCTTTTATTTCTATGAACGCGGTTTCGATCCCCGGCTCGGAGGAGTTCGAAGTTTTGTCACCATCTTACATCGAAATCGTCCAAGTAAGTTCAATTAAAAATTAAACTAATTGAAATTAATAATTAAGCCTTGATCAATTAATATTCCTAATTGATAATACACATCAGCACATTACAACTCAACTCGAACAGAAGGAGAAAAACAACTCAACTCAGTCGATGACGTCACTTACTTCGATGACTTAATTTTTACGGAGAAAACTTGATTTCATACGGTAAAAAACCGTTGTGCCTACGGATTTACTTCGTAACTTTTACATTTTTGCACAACCAACCCAGCTGCCAGTTTAAAACCGTAAATTTTACGGGATTTTTTTACAGTGTATTTCTCCTTCGATTTCCTAGAACAGTTACGCAACAGAGGTTCGTTCCAGTTTAGGTTCGTCGTGTGCTGAACAGAATTGAATATGCATTTCGGACCAATTAAAGTACAGAGATTGAGTCCTTCAAACAAATGCACAATTTTGAATGCACGAATATCGCCCACTTAAGCCATTACCTTAATAAGTGGACTAATTCATTCGCAATTTGTCTATAAATTGTTCCAATCTATTATCTGGACAGCCATCCAAAAACAAGCTGAATTACAACTCTAACACATAAGTTTAACAGTAACCCCAAAGACATTTTTGGAGACCGCGGAATTTTTCTGCTAAAAACAGTGTTCTTAATATCTTCCACTATATGTTCCTAATATCGCCTACATCTTAAATGGATTAAAATAAATTTTAACTTATGTCATGATCATACTTTCTTCATTAAACTTGAAAATTAAGACGCAACAAAATTGAAAGTTATACAAGACAGTTTTTTTGAACTTTTAAGAATATAGTTAAGGTATACATTTAACACTTTCAACCTAAATAAAACATTTAAATAAAAAAGAACTTTGGAGCATTTTCAGGCAACAAAATATCGACCATGTATTTTTAAAGTAATTTTTTCTTAATATAGTGTCCCTAAAAGGGCTAGCTAGGGCAAAAATCGGAATACCCAAATGGGAG
Organism: Araneus ventricosus; assembly: GCA_013235015.1. Taxonomy (NCBI): domain Eukaryota; kingdom Metazoa; phylum Arthropoda; class Arachnida; order Araneae; family Araneidae; genus Araneus; species Araneus ventricosus. Next base: position 7,992 of record BGPR01005232.1, on the reverse strand, counting down.
ACAATGGGAAAATTCAAGTGTTCAATATTGGGAACAACTTAACCCTCAAGCATGGCGGCATCCCCCTTCGGAATTGGCTTGCAAATCAAAAGAATAAACTACACCAGCATGTAGCCAATTATAGTACCTCTGATTGCGTCAAATGGTATAACATTAAGACTTGAACTTTACTGAGTATACTAAAACAAATGAAACATGATTATAAATTCATCTAACACAGAATTCGCCAAAATTTCTCAGAGAAAAAAAAGCAACACAGGTTCAAATGGCTTCCTCAAATAGCTACTGACGGGGGAAATTTTGTAGTTTTGGTAGTGGCCACCATGTGCCACTACAAATCAAGAAGAAACCGCGGTAGCCGATATTAGGAACGTAAGCGATATTTGGGTTCCCTACCTTACATAGCTAGTTTCGTTTCCCAGTTATCTCATTCATATACACGCGAATAGACAGACAGACAGACAAACAATCAATCCTAAGGTGGATTTGGGCTGAAATACTATCAGATCTAAAATTAGGTGATAAAATAAAAGGGAAATTTATCTGTGCATGTGGTTGCGTTTCTGACTTTTGGTGTTCACGTGCACAATGGAAGGACGGTCAAACAAACTACCCATTGATGTATTTTGACCAAATTTTGATAGAAACCTAAAATTTTGCTGTAAAGAGCATATACCGAATTTCATTCACCTAACTTCGTTTCGTTTTTGTGTTATCGTGTTCAGACAGGCAGATACAGTTCCATAAAATAATTTTTGGAACAGTAGAGGGGAGAACAGAAACCTGGACATCCCTCAAAATCTCGAGGTCGACTTACTTGGCGATTACAATACTTTTTCTTTGCATACTTCATATGCGAGGAAATAGAGACTGAGGCGAATAAAATTGAGGACCCACGCCGACCCGTAAGGGTGTAAGCCCAGAACGACACTAAGGGGAAAAGGCAATCCCGACTTCAGCAGAAGGACAGCGGATCCCAACCCCAAGTGGCCACGGAGAGCACAAGCACACAGAAAACCTCGCACGGACCGCATCCCAAGAAGCATCCCATTTATTGAGTCCAAAGTAAAGAATTTGCATGTTTTAACCTGAACAGGGGTGGAACTTAATTGCAAGGCTGAAGCAAAATATAAAAGCATAAGGATTACAACCGCTCACCCGGTCTCGGCTAGAATAAAACCAGTACGAATGTAAAATGTAGCCACAGAACTGAGAGGAAATCCTGCAATCAACAGTACACATTAGCTTAATATCATCAACATCAAACCCTGTTGGGGCGCCTTGGAGTCAAGCCCGTTTTTATTTTAAAACATTAAAAAACACTTCACCAAAAATAACTTTCAAATGAAATACATACTGAACTCCCAAGAGAACAGCAAACCCCAAAAAGTTAATACTTCAAACATAACATCCCGATTAAATAGCATGAAAAAAACTAAATAATTCAAAACCCTAATATTCACCATGTCTGACCAACTTCCAGAATGAAGAGATGAATAAAATGTTCTGTTAGACCAAGAGTTTTATTAAGAATCTCATTTTGAATAAGTTTTTCAAATGCAAACAGTTCCAACTATTTAGAGAATAGTTCTTCAATGCACGGCGAGCATAGGAATAGTCAATATTGACCACCAAGTCTAAAAGATTCCGAAATGCCTCCATATCATTTCAAATACAAAATACTGTAGTCCTTCTGACAGAAAACCGTTCAGGTAAAATATGAGAGCAATATTGTTCGAAAAGTAGACCTAATTTATTCTTCAGCAAACAAGTCACGTTTCTGCTAAATTCAATTCGTGCACATGTGTTCATCACGACGTATGTCTCCAGACGTTTCCCGAGGACATTTACATACATTTTCAGACGCAACGAAATATACGAGTTTCTGAAATCAAATTGAACTTCATGCCGAAAAGGATTGGAGTAGAAAATTCCTCATATTTCACCACAGGAAATATTAAATTTATTTTCAAAATAATGTAGAAGACTTTATAAATTTACTTAAATATTTAATTTTCTGCCAAGTATTTATAAATAGCAATTTCTTGATTTAAAATATATCAATGATATTTATTTTCACTTGTCTTAAAGTATATATCTCATTTCAGAATTTTATTTTGGTGCAAATTCAGTAGAAGAATGAAAAGTTTAAAACGTGATATAATGATGAAAATGTAATTAATGATGGAAAATTATAAAAAAAAACAACTGCCAAAATTCACGTTGACTCAAGTAACTTTCTATCCCATCACATTTCAATAAAACAATAAATTTAATATAAACAGATTTTATAAATACTCTTTTATTAGCGTACTAAAAAGTAGAATTTTTTCTGCAATTATTGTTTTAGTTTTTAATTCATTATTTATTATTATAAATACTATGAAATCACTTTTT
>BGPR01005231.1:71908-97212 GCA_013235015.1 Araneus ventricosus | reverse complement strand
TCTGGGTGAAGTACATCGGGAGATTTTCTCCTGGCAGGGCCACCCTAGGTGTGAAGGCCAGACCAATATGCCCAGCTAAAGTCAATAGGCATAGGAGCCAAGTCAGACTTCTACCCCTTGGGTGCTCCTTAAAAAGAAGCTGCACAACCACCCTCAACCATGAGCTTTACACCCGTTAGCTTTACATGAGATTGCCATGGGTACAATGATTAAAGGACATGGGATTGCCATGAGTGTATATAATTAAAGCAATATTAAAATGAATATACTAGTAGTTCTGTGAAAAATATGCAGACTTCTCGTCAAAAAAAACCCCGAAGACAACAACAACAGCAACAAAATAAAATTATGATTTGCAGTTCCTCGCAGTCTTTAAAGATTTAGTCATTTCTTTTTTCAAATTCGAATAATTTACACAAGTCTCTGAATTTATCAGTATTTATACAAAATTACAATTAAGTGTCTGCTTTTATCAGTATTAACTAAATTACAATTAAATGCCTCGCCATTACCAAAATGACTCAAATGTTTTAATGGTTCCAAACTCGCCACTGACTCGCTAAGAATTGAAACTATTAGAACGGCCACCGTCTCAAAATCTTGAAATAGAATCAAAAAATATAATTCCTTATACATAAGTCGGTTTTTTATGACTTTTAAGAACACTGTTGCAAAATTCGAAGAAAATGGACTCTCGACTGTTCTTGTCTGTGAATATGAAGCTTAAGGTATCCGACTGGTTTAAAATAATCGTTTTTGATGAAATTATCAAAATATTTTTACGACTTAATTTTGTAGCCTGTTTAATAAGCTTTCTAAAACTGTCTCACTTTTTACTCTACGTGAATTACAAATGTAGTTGCAGCTGTTTTATTACCGAACTGTAAGCATTATTTTAAGTTGCATGAAAACTTTAAATGCGTTTTCTGAGAAATGATATTTTTGAGGAAAACTGTCGACCGTAACAATGATTTCTCAAAACGTTATTCAAGTATTGACATGAAATTTTCTGAGATTGTTTTCTGTAATATGCTTCATGTTCTCCTGTAGAAACTAAGGTCAATTTTAAAATCAAGTAATATTTTTAAGTGTTTAAATATAAACGAAAAGCATTTTTTATGAAAAATTACCAGTTTAGTAACTATTATCAGCTATATCTCAAAACTATTTTGAAGTACAAGAAAGATTTTAGAGCATAACACAGATAACTGTCATAAAAATGTACCCCTACAAGGATTTATGTATATTTAGAATATGATTTTGTCTATGGCTGTTAGCGTAAGGTAAATATTTTAGTCATTTTTCTTCAAATTTCTCAGTTTTTTTAAAAAAAATATTATATTGAAAGCTTAATTTTACAATATTTTCATAGTTTTAAAACACATGCAGTTGAAAAATAACATTAAAAAATATATATAAGTTATTTTTCAAAAAAATGTCTCCGAACACAGTCGGATACCTTAAATACAGAATTAATTAGATAAGTGCAGTTTAGTATGCGGTCTTAAAGCCATAACACACGAGAAAAAATTTGCCAACCCAACCCTCAACTCAACCGTACGTTCAACTCAAAACTTGAGAATTGAGTTTAATCTGCCGTCTGATTTGGAAGTTGGGGTGGAGGAAAATACACTCAACCCTGTCAATTTCTCGCGACAGAGTTGACCCAACCTTGTATCTGAACCAATCGGATGAATTGTTGACTGCTTTCGTCATAACACAGAACGTCATACTCAAAGATGGCGGCTCCCATGAAGTGGTCGTTCCCCAGCTGATATGCACTGCATCATATTTGTGTCCGTCCTCTTTATTAACCTTCCAGCGGGCGCGCATTTTCAAAAGATACTTGCATTGTGCATCGTATTACATATTTATATCGTTCTTTTATAAATTTAAGTGCAACGTTTATTTATAAAATCTTTGTTTACAATTAAGTTAATAAGTAAATATAACATAAATAAAAGTTGTATTTATTTTTGTAAAACAGCACGATATATTCATGTAATACGATGCACGATAAGTCGTAAAATTTGTGCAGGCTCGCCCGCTGGAAGGTTAATAACGTGTATAGAATCAAAATAAGAGGCAACAACAAACAACCACGAATAAGATTTTCGCCAAATACAAGGATAGAGTTTTATTTCTGACGGCCGGAAAATAAGAACTGCTACCAACTCTTTACCCAACGCTGGCAACCCTAGTTGGGTTGAAATTGGGATCAAAGTTGGAAACAGGGTTGCCATATTGGCATTTTTAAGGCCAATTTATGGAAATTTGGCCTTTTTTCAAAGCCCTTGGCCTTAGGAATTTTCATTTGGCCTTATATTCATTTTTGGCCTTTTTTTGGCTTTATTTTCTTTAATGACTTTTAGAACATTTTTTTAATTACTCATTCAATTGTTTTTTAATAAATGTTTGATATTACACATTTCAAATGATATATAATGAGCTGCGAAACGAAATAGCTCCAGGATAGAACAAGGATGTTTTAAATTTCTTTCACTTAAATTTTAGTTTAATAATAGAGAATTGAACATATGCCTATCAAGTGGGATTCATTTTCATGAAAGATAGCTGTTTTTCTAATATCAAATGACGTTTTCAATCAATTTGTCAAATTTGGCCTCTTTGGCCTTATTTTTAAGAAGGTTTGGCCTTACTTTGCTATTTTTATATGACAACCCTGGTTGGAAATACAGTTGAGTTGGTGGTTGCGTTGACTGTATTTTTGTCGGTATGATAAGCGCTTTAGGTGTCTATTCTAGTACCCCCGGTTGGGTTGGGGTCCGCGCGTTAACAACGGAACCCAACCCAACTCCCAACCCAACCGGGGGTACCAGAATAGACCCCTTAGTTTCGATGTTGTCCGCAGTGGCCTAGTGGTAAGGTCTCAGCTTCGGGCCGGAGGGTTCGAAACCCGATTCCACTGAAGATGTGTTCGCTTGTATGTGGGCCTGTTGAACGCTAAATCATACGTAGGGGGCCAAGCATTCTCCCGTTGTGTGGTGCGGAAGTTTGAAGAGGGAATTGCAGCTCATGTTCCGTCCTCGTCATCTGATCGCGGTTCAAAATTACGCTCCCATCCCAAAATAGACCCCCTCGTGTTACTTAAAAATGGGACGCTAATATAATTAAACTTAACTTAGTTCCGAAGTTGTATATCTGTAACAAATTATCGTCCCAAGCAGTCAAAGGAAATGGGGTCAAAAATGTCCGCTCGACTCTTTGCACTATAGAACACAAAATGCACCATTTCGTGTTAGCATTGGAGAAAGTCGAGGATGAATATTTCCAGTGAATTTGGCCGTGGAAACGCCCTTCCGTTCGTTACAGTGATAGTCGGTCGAACTTTCTTGTGTGACAAAATACCGTCAGATTTCAATCGCTAATAATAACGAGGCTAATAATGAGAAAAGAATAGTTGATCACACAACGGACAGATCATAACTGTAAGAGTTTGTCGCATAGTATTTGTTTTGCCTGTGACGTCATTGTACCAGTTATGAATTAGCTTTAGGTAAGGTTAAATAAGTGTAGCTTGGAAACGCGTTTAACTAGGAGGTTGATTCTGGTGTCATCTCAAAGAGCTTGAGGAGTAATACTAGGACCCAAAGTGAATACAATAAAAATATTTATCGGAATATAAGTAAAAATCGGTATTAAATTGAAAATTTCAAATTCCGCATGTTTTTTTATTATAACATGCAGAGTTTTCTTTCGAATTGTACGAAACGTACAGAATACTTGGCAATACGTAAAAGAAACATTGTTTTAAAATTTGAATTCAAAAATTTGAATATTACGAGAAATATGAGCATCTGTAGTAAATAATGGCTTACTGCGCGTACTCGAAATGCAGTTCTATATACTGTCAATAGATAGCGTCATCAAAAGCTACTCTAAATCAAACACAAGAAATGCCCAGTTCTGGTCAGCGACGTTGATTTTTCGTGAAAACGTCGGTATAAAATCATAAAACAAGCGTTTCGTATTAATATGTAATTTAATTATCAATCTCTTTAATACAATATTTACACAGAGTAGTATAATGGTTACAGAATAGATAAGTCACAAGTTTATCGCATGTAGCAAAGGTCTGTGGTATCTTGTGATTATTCTATTCTGTAACCATTATACTGGTCTGCGTAAATATTGTATTAAAGAGATTGATAATTAAATTGTATATTAATACGAAATACTTGTTTTATGATTTTATCCCGACGTTTAAACGAAAAATCTACGGCACGAACCCGAACAGCGCCTTTCTTATGTTTTTTTTTATTAAATAATCTCCGATAGTTTTTTTCAATAGTAATGCTTAGCTATTTTAAATGCAGAAATTTGTATCTGAAGTGGTTGGATTTTCAATATACTAATTTGACATTGAGGCATAAGATCAATAAGGGAGACATGTGATTGAGGCAGAAACCTGGACATTCACGGAAAAACCGCTCCAAAGCCCGTCGTCAAGGTGAAAATCCTATGTGAATCGGCTTAGTATGATCGAAAAGCTTGGATTTTCCTCTCCATTAGTTATCCATTTGGAGTGTTGGGTCATAAAACTTAAATGCTAGAGGGAAGCGAAGCTCTCTCTTGAAAGCGAAAACAACAAAATATAGACCCCGGAGGGGGGGGGGCTCTCTCGCGAAACAAGGAGGGGGGAAGGTTCCTGGTTTGAAAGCGGGAGGAGGAGTAGCTACTCTTCCTCCCCCGGAGTAGCCCTAGGGAATCGAAATGACCCGTGGTTTGGTTTGCATGGAACCTCTCTGAATGACCACTTAAATGAACGGGCTGAAATCTGGAACGGTGAGGAGTGCTATAAACGCCATTTGGCTTGGAATGGTCCCACCGTGAATGTCCAATTTAAGAGATACAAATGAAATGAGTCTTCGAGCAATAGCTTAAGTTTAGGAACTTCAAAGAGTCTTTTTCCGTGTATTTGTGTTTCAGTTTTTTTTATTCAATTTTATTTCATGTTCTGAGACAGTATTTTAGTTAAAATAAATATTTATGTAGCCCATTTCTTTGGAGCTTTAATTACCAATAAAAACCGATACTAGTTTATCAACTGCATAAACTATAAAATAATAATTTGAAGTCGAAAATCTCTTTGGGAATATATTTCCGAGCATATATTTTTCACAAATCTTTATTAAACATGGTTTGTTAGCTTATGTAAAACGCACTGGGTAAAATTCAAACGATTGTAAAATAAAATCTGCAGGAAAGTTACTTACAACCACGGCCACCTGAAAAATTGAAATAAAATTTAAATCATATTTAATTTTTCTACTCTTATGCCTGAAAAGTCATTGTTATTATTTTACTCACCAGGTGCAGCTAGAGGAATAAAACAAATGGTTAATATTGGTACTTAATAAGAGGACAAATTAAAATCTAAACAAAATCTTTTATATTAAAATAAGATGATAATTATGAAAACTGTTATGTAATAAAATACCTAAAACAGTCGCAAATTCATTTTAAGTTATTTTGAAAAATCATGAAAGAAAAGTAGCTAAATCTTTACAAAGCACTAACGCATTTTTGAATTATTAACAGGTCAATTTCATTTTACTACAAGACACTGATCCAATGTTCATTGCAAGCACAAACATGTTTTGAATTCGATTTCAAATAGTTTAATAACTAATTATTTTAATTCTGAAGACTTCAAGCTGAATTAAATTTTCGGTGCACCAACTTCTATTTGAGTATTCCTCTTGAAGTGCATTTCCATAGACTTCATAATGAAAATTTGACCTGGCCAGACAGTTCTGTCAGTGTATTAGATATAAATTTTTTGATTTTAAGGAGGTGACTAATGAATCTAAAGAAACCAAAATCTTCCACGGAATTGGGATGTTCTCAAAGAATTGTGAAGAAAAAGTTGCAGGGCTTTTATATTTCATAATAATACACATATTTATTGCGCAAATTCACAAAAATAGAGCATTTAACTTATTTTTTAACTTTATTGTCTTTATCAGTAACTAAATACTGAATTTTCTATAAAAATATTAGGAATTCAAAGCAACATTTGTCATTGAAGAAACTGGCCATTTTATTGAAGTTACAGGTAAATTGATGTTAATATAGATAATAAAATTTCGTTTGAAATGCCTATGAAGCCCATGAATTTTAAATTATTTTTATGATTTCATACGTTTTATCTTTTATGCACTTTTTCTTTACTTCTTTTTCAAGTGTTCAGTTGAGATTATATTTACTTTTTCTTCGAAGAAGAAGACTACTTTTTAATTACTGGTGATTTTTAACGTAGGACTATGTTCCTCCCCTTTCGGGTCTCAGGAAGGAATTTGATTCACACGCCGAAACGCCACAGAAAACGTTGGATGAGAGATCCTCTATATCTCGGTAACTACATATGTTAAAAACATAACTAATGTCTTATTTTAGAGATAAAGGGTAACAACAAAAGTTACAAAACAATTGAAAATCGGAATTGCAGTTCAGCGACTACTGAGTCGCAAGGTTGGGCAAAAATACGCACGAATTGGTGACCCTCTATATCTCGGTAACTACATATGTTAAAGACATAACTAATGTCTTATTTTATAGATAAAGGGTAACGAAGTTACAAAAAAATTGAAAATCTGAAAAGAGTAACGCGAGTAAAGAAGTCCTACACCTTTAACATCAGCGGTTGTTTGCAAAAGACAGCCTCCCGTCATTTTTGTAATATCAAACTTATAGTCTGAAAGAGTTCTTAAATATTGTTTTACGGCTTCGAAGAGCAGAAACAACAGTACCTGTAATTTATGTTTTACATTATCATAGTACCTTTATTTTATGCTGATTGATTGATGGATGGAGTATGATTATGCAAGAGCCGTATTTATTTTATGCTGATTGACTGATGGATGGAGTATGATTGTGCAAGAGCCGTATTTGGCCATGTTAATACTTTTACTTTATAAGTAAAAGCCTACTTTTAGCAATTTTTACAAAACAGTCATTTTAAATTCTTCCCTGATTTTGCACGAAATTAAACAATAAAAGTCATGTTGAATCAATTCAACATGACATTTCAACAACATTCAAATATTTTTAAATTTCCAAATGTGATATATTGATTCAAACTGAGCTCAGTTCTAAATTTAAAAGCCACGCTATTTAGGACAAAATTCCTAAACCTGAATGCAAATTTACCCGATCTATGACATCACGTTAATATTTTAATAAATTGAAATAAATTTTTCTGTGTTAAAGTGTCTGTATATAGAAGGCCAAATTGTGTTTTACATTTCAAAATAGATAATTTTTTTAAAACTTTGCTACTAATTCTACATTAAAAAAATTAATTTAGTGAAATAGTCGAAAACATTTTTCTTTCAGATACATCATATAAAACTCTGCTAAGAGGAATAATAATAAATAATATTATTATTAGTCTCGTATATTCTATCACATGTTTCATTATAGATATAATTTTTAAATTGATGTGAATGAAAATTTCAGAACCCGATCTCAAATGAGATCTTGAAAAATTTCTGAAATGCATATTAATGCATTATTTTCTTTGAACAATTCCACAAATATTTAATATTTATATAAAAGCAAGTTATGCAAAAAAATTGCATTACCATAGACCAGACAGTCGAAATTAAGCCAAAATTTGCATATTTCTAGATAAACGATTATTAGTTCTAAATTTTGAAATCTATAGTTTCTCAATCTTACTTCCATGTAGTGGCATTGGCATGGAATCAAAATTTAATTGAATTAATAATTAACTGATAATTAAGTTCTGAAAATATAAAAATAGTGTTTTGCCATCGAGAATACACAATTATATAAAATTTCAATCTTCTCGTGACTCCCGAAGTGAGTGAAAAACGATTGCAACAACATCTATAAAACATGAAACAAGTAAAATAAAAGTATTATAACAGTTTTCCCATAATATTTCAAGAAAAACATGACACTTGCATAATCAAGAATTTCAATGTTCAGATACTCTAAATTTCCTTACCTGCATTGTCCATAAAGAAACCTGTAAAATTTTTTTCTTTTCATTTTAATATATTGTTTTAAGACAAAACTGCAACACATTTCAATACAATAATAGTCTTTTCTATAACTTCAGAAGATATTTTTGAGAAATTTATCGCAATTTTGAAATATAATTTAATATTTTTTGAAGAATCAATGTTTGTATCTCAGTAAAAAATAGAAGAGATACAATTTTGGTTACTTTGGCAATGGATATTCTCAAACTGAGTAGTTATAAATTGAGATTTTTATCCACTATGTTACAAGGTTTGCTTTTGGAATAATTTAAATTTTAAATTAGGAATAAAGGACGTCAGTAGGGAAAATATTTAACGATCAAAAATAATATATTTAAACATTTTTTTTACGTATGAATATGCCTTACCATTTTTGCTATGTGCGAGTTTAATAGGCGTTTGGCAGATAAGAACGGTGATTCGTTATTTTTCATACTGTACAAAATCAGCCAACAGGTTTCGAGCCTAAAACGCTCGGGCCCTGTACTGAGAACTTACCACTAGGCCAGAGCTGCCTTCATCTTGCGTATGAAAATATTGAAGATCCTATGCATTTTGGATTGAAGTATAGTCTTCGGACAATTTTTAGATTCATATTTCATGCAATGTTCTTAAATCTTTCCTAATGAAATATTTTAAAAATTTGTGTAGTGAAAATTCAAACAATGTAATGAATTTCATTCCGAATTTCTATCTAATCAGATTAAATAAAAATTATAATTTTTTTAGTTGGAAGATTTTAACTAAAATTAATCATTTACGATAAAATATCGTAGAAGCAATAACCGGCTTGAAATGCATTGAGAAGAGCCAGGTGGTGTACACTAGGGTGGGCCGAAAAAAACATTTTTTTCCTTTTCAAAACGCTATAGCGCGGAACACTTGCCTCCAGGGTAGGTAAGTAAAATTGAGAAAAAACTTTTTCTTTTGCTTACATCTGGCGGTAGCGCATCGACCCTAAACTTTACGAAAATATACGATTTTCATAATTTTTCTAATAACCTGAAAATTATCAAATAACTTCTATAATAAGTAGCTATAGGTATAGTTTAGTAGAAAAAAGTGTAGGAAAGATAAATAAATGAAAACATATTATATTTTATAATTTGCTAATAGCGCATTACACTCAAAAACATTTTTTTACAAAAAAATTGATAATTTCCATTAAACAAAAGTTGTTTCGTTGTTATAAAATTTCAATTTGTAATCATACTTAACCTTTTGCGCCTTCCGTTTCTTTGGTTTTGAAATAAGATTTGCTTGAAAAACTGCTTTGAAAGATCTTGAAAGTGTAGTTTTTTAAGAACCATCTCTAGATTGGACTCGACGACTTTTGCATGCCTCAGTTGCAGCCACACCTCGTTCCACTGTTTGGGTGTGCCATGCGAACTCGCCAAAGTTCCACTCGGTCGTTGTTACACCTGATTGGACATAAGACCAAATCTCTTGATTCGTAAATCTTTGCAGTAAAGGCGGTGGTGAAATTGAAGTAGTGTTTCACTGAATCATTTCAATGTAGTTCTGTAGCTAGGAAATTTTGATTTTTTGGTGTTTGGAAACTCCAGATTGGCTTTCTTTTAGAAGCTAAGTTTCTAGCTTTTATAATTCTTCTGGTATCATATACTTCTATCTCCTATTATATGCAAAGGCAAGTTTTCTGGATCAGCAAAAATGCATTTCTCTGAATTACTGGTCAATGACAGGAATCTTGACGATTCTATAACTTCAAATACATGCTCTGGCCCATTTGTGAAATAATTACTTTCCTTAATATGAAACCATACAGGCATATATGACTTTAGGATAAAAGAAACTAAGTTCTTGTGTTCATCACGTCGCACCCTCTTCTAGGTCTGCTCAAAACATTGCCAAGAGCATTCTTTCTTATTTGAATGAAACTGGATTTTTATTACATGAACTGGACGTAATTGGATGTGATGGAACCGTTACCAATACGGGGTGGAAAACAGGTGTTATTTTCCAAATTGAAAACCAAGTTAAAAGACGAATTACAGTGGGGTGTGTGCCTCTTAAACTTTGATGAATTGCCATTCCGGTATCTTTCATAAATTTAGATGGTGAAAAAACTGGACCAAAATCATTTATTGGTCGGATTGGCACACAGCTCAGTAAATGTGAGAAACTCCCTGTGGTAAATTTTAAAAGTGTTGAGTGTGAGATTCCGGAAATTAAACTGAAATTTTAAGAAAAGATTAACAGGATTTGTTGGTCATAAGTTATGCTATAAAATCAGGCAGCTCTCCTGAAGATTTATCTGTTCGCGAACCTGGTCCACTTTCCCATTCAAGATGCTTAACAACGTCGAACACAGTTATCCGTTCGTATTTAAGTATTGAAAACCCAGCAGATGAACACAAGATATTAATTTATTTTATCCTAAAGTCATATATGCCTGTATGGCTTCATATTAAGAAAAGTAAGTACTTCACAAATGGGTCAGGGAATGTATTTGAAGTTATAGAATCGTCAGGATTCCTATCAGATTCCTGTCATTGACCAAGTAATTCAGAGAAAAACATTTTTTGCCCATCTAGAAAACTTGCCTTTGAATATGATAGTAGATAGAAGTGATCATATATGAGCGTTAGGTACCCAAAGATTCATAAAAGTTTGAAACTTAGCTTCTAAAAGAAAGCCAATCTGGAGTTTCCAAACACCAAAAAAAATCAAAATTTCCTAGCTACAGACTACATTGAAATAATTCAGTGGAACACTACTGCAATTTCACCACCACCTTCGCTGCAAAGATTTACGAATCAAGAGATTTGGTCTTATGTCCAATCAGGTGTAACAGCGACCGAGTGGAACTTTGGTGAGTTCGTATGGCACACCCAAACAGTGGAACGAGATGTGAAGCTGGTAACCGAGGCATCACAAAAAGCCGTCGGTTCCAATTCCAGAGATAGTTTCATAAGAACTACACTTCTTTCAAGATCTTCAATGACAGGTTTTTCAAGCAAATCTTATTTCAAAGTACCAAAAGAAACTGAAGGCAAGTAAAGGACTATATTTGTTTACAAATTGAAATTTTACACAATCAGAAAACACTTTTTGTTTCAATGAATATTTGTCAATTTTTCGTAAATAAATGTGTTTTTTTGAGTGTAATGTGCTATTAGCAAATTGTAAAATATATTATTTTTTTCATTTATTTATCTTTTCTACACTTTTTTCTACTAAAATATACCTATAGCTACTTATTATAGAAGTTATTTGATAATTTTCAGGTTATTAGAAAAATTATGAAAATCGTATATTTTCGAAAAGTTTAGGGTTAATGTGCTACCGCCAGATGTAAGCAAAAGAAAAAGTTTGTTTTGCATTTTACTTATCTACCCTAGAGGCAAGTTTTCCGAGCTATAGCGTTTCGAAAAGAAAAAAAAAAGTATTCCTCGGCCCACCCTAGTGTATACGGATCTCCTAGAGAGCGCCGTTAATGTCTTGTCTGGCAGGTTTTTGGCTAGAGGGAAAACTTGTTGAAAAAGTCATTTTCGACACCCTCTCTCTGCGGGTGTTCCGTGCAGACCACCCAACCGTTGCCACTGTACTTCAAGTCGTTTATTGCTTCTTCGACATTTTTAATGTAATGCCAGGTACACACTTGCGATATATTGAGAAGACCTAGCCAGTCCCCACATACCCCTTGCGGAGAGTATCGCATCTGCAATAGTTTTTCGAGTCGTGGGGAAAGTTTGGCGGAGATGCGACACTCTCCGCAAGGGGTATGGGGGAACTGGCTAGGTCTTCTCAATGAATTTCGTCCCGTTTATGACTTTTACCGCAATTGACTTTTTTATTGCTTCCACGACACAAATCGCAATTGTATACCTGGCCTAAATGATTTGTCCGACACTAATCGTGTTGAGTACCACGTCTAAGGCTGGACGACGAAGAATGATGTTGACAGTTGGGCTGAGCACACGAATTCAGCGACTATCAATCTCCGTTGCATAACAGTTGGAACGGATGGCCATAACTGGTTTTGATCTTTTACTGAATGTTGATGTTCTTAACAGGTGATGGTAAGTGCCGAAGCGAAGCTTAGCGACTCCTAAGGCTAGAAGTTAATTAGTTCTCTAAAAGTACAATTAGTTCTGATCACCCACCACACTAATTGTAATTGGCGCGGATGGTCATTTGCAATTGAGGATAGAGTCTTTCCAAAGAGGAAGATGTGCCTGCAGCATCAATAACATAATCCACACCGTCTTGTGACCAATGTCGGCTGCCATCGCTCGTGTGGTTGTGAAAAGATATGCTGCAGCTGTGCCCAAAACATGATGTTCAGTATCCGGTGTCCTGTCCGCACACTTCGCAAAGATCCCATATATGTATTCAAGATAGCAAAAAGCCGGTCTCCTGTAGTCTTCTGTCAATTCTGGTAGAGGAGGATGGTTTCGAAAAGGACGGATTGTAAGTTGATATTGTTACAATATTCGTGCTTCGCGTTCGTTCCCATTTTATTGTCAACGCATCATATACATATAGTTTATCTTATGTGTAATGCATCATACCATTTCCGACGTCGATTCGGACTATGCTATCGCGGCATTAATATGAAGCATTTAGGATCAGGCAATTTTAAAGAGCAATGTTTGATTTGACTTTCTTTCTACTGAACAATGTTTCAGCTGTAAGTCTTGAAGTTGTTTCTTTTCACTGGAAATTTGCATGCGCTAAATCCTTAAACTAGGTATCTGAGGATATGCTGTCGTGGCAGAAAAGAAACGACATTAAAAGTGATGACCTGTGTTTGTTGGACGTATTTTACGTTACTCCTTTCTTACCCTCAGATTGGAATTTGATCCAAGGTAAAAAATATTGTCCTTCTTTATTGGCATTATCGACCCTTTTATTTTGTCAGAACAGTTTACAAACACCCTGTATATGTAGGGATCATTCCACCTGTACAGTGATTTCTCAGAATTTGAGTACAGAGAAAATGTCAAAGTAAGTTTAAATTAATTTTGGAGTAATTCTTTCACTGCTTATATCATTAAATTTTTTTTATAAACATATAATTATGTAAGATATAATATTACAAAGCGTAATGTTATATCACTAACATAAAATTTTTAATTATTTAATGACAAATTAAAATAATATATTTATTACTTCACCTGGAAGAACGAAACATGTCTATTAAAGAATTTAATGAAACTATTGATTTTTTTATTTAATTAATCTTAAGTACAATTTAGATTCAACATTAATTTTTTTCTTTGCCTTTATTCGTATAAGTGTAAGGAAAAATAATTCAGTAAGGAAAAATAATTTGACATTTTGCAGTTACGGTTGAAAAATAACGAATCTTTCTATTTAGAATCAAGCTTCAGAAATGAAGCATTAATTTTCAGCATTTTGTTTAAAAAATTATTATTTAAAAAAATTTATATTTCTACTTACGACGAACAGTAGCTGTCGCTAAAAAGATAAAAAAATATCTTTATTACTTGCTTTGATCACATGTTTTAAACACAGTAATATGTACTTATAAGATATTAATTATCAATTACAGCCACGAGGATGCACATTAATAAAACAAATTATATGATTAAGTACTTGAAACAGAGGAAACTTTACAATTTCAGGGTAGCATATCAACAGATCCGAAAGATATATTCATCATAGCAAAATTTGAGATCAACAAGCTAAGAAAAAAGTCATCAGAAATCTTGAAAATATCCTTGATTGAAATGATTCGCGAAAATTTCTTTAGAAAATAATTTATACAAGAATACTTTTTTATGTCCTTTGACAAGTTTTGCATTTAACAGATGAAAAGTTAATAAAATTTCACAAGAATAATCTGCTTTTCTCCGATGGGTGTTGCATTCTCCAGTTCACTGATTCTTAGAGGCTTATATTAGGCTCCGACTTATAAAAATTCACCTTAATTTCATGAACTAATGTAATAATCAAAATTTTATAAATTAATCTTATGCCAGGAGTTTTTTGGTAATAAATTAACAGAAATTCGTCTTAAGAAAGCGTGATACATAAATTAAAATTCAAATATCAAACTTACTTAATGCAATCAGAGCAACAATAATAACCAAAATGAATGCTGTCTTCATGGTGTAGAGATTGGAGTTACTGATACAATCCAAAGGTCCCAAAAATGTGTTTTGTACTCGTTTTTACAGGTGGATTTCGCTAAAAAAATTCTCAGCTGTGTAACACACAAACAAAAAAAGTATTTAATATCGATTGTTCACTTAAGATTGTTTTTTTCTCTCCGAAAAACATTGTCGTGATCAAGTCTTTGATATCAGTATCAATATTGCTGGTGATTATGAAAGTGGGGTAAGTCATGTGTTCTTCGTTTCGTGATACTGATAAGTTTGCGTTTGATTCATCTAACATATCAGTTAATTTAACAATTTTAACAATTTAATTTAAGTTTTTTATATTCAATTTCAGTTCAGTTTCTGTAACTTTTAAAGATTACTTCTAATTATATTGATTGTGAATAAATACACAATTAAATAAGTCAAACACATTTGCTCTGATTCTTGACTTAAACCATTTTCATAAATATGGGCACAGTTGGTATGCAAAAAATTGTCCGTTTCTTTGAAAAGAATGTGTTTCGTATGATACTAGAACTAGCGATAAAAAGATCTAGAAGATCTATAAATAACTCTGTATTAACGTACATGAATCAAGCTGTATTAAGCTGTTTTATTTAGCTAATCTGTTTTGCTCAGATTTTGGACCTTTTCCAGTTATTTTATTACTCAGTATTTTAGTATTCAGTTTGGGTCTAGTTTTGTTTAATAAGATTTTTTTATTTCTATAATTATTTGTTGGACTATTTTATATATAAAAAATCCCCATCGGCAAGCAGGAAGGCAAAGATAGATTTCTTTAGTGCAGAGGTATAAGGAAAAGAACATTCTTCCCTCTATTTTCATAAGGATTAGACCTGCAATAATGAAAGCGAGTGCAAGAGACTACAAATGACACGAGCTTTCAAGCAAGGGGTAACAAGCATAGGTTGAAGGTTACTTTAAGTTGGAGAGAGGAGGGGAAGGTAGAAAAAATCACTTTTCAGCTCATAACTTCTAAGCAATTGCAGCTATTGAAAATGTTTTAATGCAAAAATTGTTCATTATGATAAGGCGATTACTTGCCTAATTTTGAATTTTCTTTTTATTTTCAATTGTAAAGGAATTATGGAGAAATGAAAATTTCAAGCCTCCACCATTTCTACACCCTTTGTTTTGGATACCCCGAACTCGATCGAGATTTTCACTATCCTTTCAACATATTCCACGGTGGTATATAACACATTCCCATTGTAATAGGTAGACTTCCTATAAGGAATCTACCTAAAAGGGATTGAAACAGAGTGTTATTCATCCTGAAATATTTAAGAAATTTTAGCTTTTCTTCTTTAAAGAATGTTTCTCTAATGAATTCATAACCTGAATATTCCTCTTAAGTTATAAATCTATATATATAGAAGGGAATACCATGACTCACTCACTGACTCATCACGAAATCTCCAGAACGATTGGGACTAGAAAATTTAAATTTGGCAGGTGTTGCTTCTTGTGTAGTAGGTGCTCACTAAGAAAGGATTTTCCGAAATTTTAATTCGAATTTAAATTATTAAAAAATTGCTTTAAATTTTAACGTTTTTCCGGAATAACTTCGTATCCTATTATCGCACAAAAATCATTTTAACATAATCTTAAAGTTAAAAAATTAGCTTTTTAATACCACCAATTTTATCTCCATGAGACGTTCTGTTTAATCTTCTGTTTTCTGAAGCAATGGCGTAGCTCACGGTTCCTCAAGGTCACGGTTCTATTAATAGCACTGGGAGAGAGGGAACAGTTGGTGGAGGTATACGATCAAGGAAGAAATGATGCCCAGACGTAGTTCACACCAGTGGCGGCGAGTCCGGGGGAGGCGAGGAGTGTCAGTCGCCCCCTACTTATTTAGGGAAAGATTAAATTTTTATTTCATTTTAGCTGCCTTAAACTAGGAATTACAAAAAAACAATAGTGTTCAGGAAAACTAACTAATTTTTAAATTAATATTTTAATTTTATTGTCTACCCCTATACTCCCGGGTCATTGAATAGTGGGAAAATTACCCTAAATTTTAACTTTTCCCGAAATAGATTCGGAGCATTTCATCGCACAAAAATCATTTTAACTTTATCTTAAAGTTTTAAAAATTAGCTTTTCAATGACACCAATTTTATTTCCCTGCACCGTTCAATTTAATTTAAATTAATTTTTAAAAATGCTTCCAAACACAACGAGACGGAACAAAGACATTGCTTCCTGTTCCTCAAGGCCACAGTTCTATTTATAGCACTGGAGGGGAGGATTGGTGACTGGTCACGACCTAGGGAGAAACGCTGCCCAATCATATTTCACACCAGTGGCGGTGAGTCGGGGGGTGGGAGGGGCGAGGAAGATCTCTCGCCCCCTACTTATATAGGAAAAGATTAAATTTTTGTTTCATTTTAGCTGTCTGAAAATAGGAATTACAAAAAATCAATAGTGTTCGGGGAACTCATTTTTTAAATTTTATTGTCTACCCCCTATCCCTGGGTCTTTTAGATATCTATAAATTTTTTGCCGCCCTACTTTTTCCATCCAATTTGGCCACTGGTTCACACGGCGCGTCCAGCATGCTCGGCTTTCACGAACATATTCAGAGTTAATCATTCCACCGATGAGTGATAGAGGAATCGAGTAAGAGTTATTTGAAATGCAGTTTTTCAGTTTCGTTAACTGTGATGCATCCTACAGAATTTTATCGATGGCATTTCAAAATTTACGTCTTAATATATTTTACTATCTGTTAAATGCAATAACATATTCACTTTTTTGTTCACCTTTCCTGAGATATCGCGGGTGAAACTGTGCAGGGGAATGCTACAATTAATGTAAAATACAAAAATGAAAACTAATTTAAACGGACAAACCAGCTGGTCGCGAAAGCGGCTAGTGTATTATATAAATGCAGCATTTCTCTAGAAATTTTGTCTCTTTCCTTGATATTTTTAAACTAAGTCTTAGATTAAAGACCTGGAAACTAGAAATAAGGTGCTTGAATAGAAATTAACCGAACAAGATGAACTCTCGGAGTTGATGAACGATGCAGTTGCTAAAATTAAACAAGATAATAAGGTGTTGTTGAAATTTGAACTTAAAGTTGTTGTTGAAACTGTCGATAAAATTAAGCAAGACCATAAATTAATGCTACAAGAAGAACTTAAAAATAATTTAATAGAAAATAGCAAAAAGATGATAGATGATTTAAAAACAAACATTGAAAGTGTTAATTCAAAATCTTATGCCAATGTGGCAAAATATTTACTTAAAATTCCCCAATCCCAAAGTTTTCCCACTGAAGAATTCGTGTTGTTACTTAAACCTCTTGGTAAGGAAAAATCCGACTATCACTCAAATAAAAACTTAATAACTAGAGCATTAACATCCAAGGACAATGCACTCAGGATAACATCTATTAGTAGAGTATTTGGGGAGGTGTTAAAATCCTTACAGCTAATGAAACAGATTTTACAGCTATCAAAGTACTCCTTGAGATCATGCAGGACATTACCGAAGCATATGAAATAAATAGAGCACAAAAACGCAATCCTCAGGTGATAGTTTATAACATAGATAAGAAAATACAAGCCGAAGAAATTTCGGAGGGATTTCTCCAAAAGAACTATTTCCTATGTGACGCAAATAATGTACCCCTTGTAAAGGTCGAATTTCCCATTCAGGCACGGAATAAGGAGTTCCGTCACTGTGTGGTCACGATTGACCCAAGTATTTTTTAAGGAACTTTGGTTGAAACAAGGCCTTTACTTCAATTGTAGTAGGGTCCGTTTCACCGAGTTCATTGGTATTAGACAGTGCAGGACCTGTGGGGCCTTTGGCCACACGGCCAAATACTGTGATGATAGGGATAACCCACAGATTTGCGGAAACTGCAGCATGCTTAAAACTGAAAATCATTCTTACGGGGTGCCTAAATGCAAAAATTGCATAATGGCCAATGAAAAGTTGAAAAGAAACTGGCACACAATACACAGCGTGTTCTACAAGGGATGTGAATCTTATTTAAGGCAGAGAGATATCTTAGTCAAGCGAACCAATTATGGTAATTAGGCAACTCAGGGGAATGCATATTAACGTAAACCACTCACAAATTGCACATGTTTCCGCTTTACAAACAGCCATTGAGCTGGGTTTGGAATTTTTAACAATTCAAGCGTTTTACCTGATTAATAGGGAGCCCTCAAACTCGTGCTCTAAGGAAAAAATCTACTGTTCTAAGTCTCATAAATCTTTAATTGTCGTCTTAAATCCTGAACTCAAGGTTTACAGAAAGTTTAAAACTGCCCATATCATAATTTTAGAGTTACACTTGAAAAACCTTATTTTAAATATCAGCAGTATTTACTTCCCTCCCCACGATAATATTGACGACTCAATAAATGAATTTTTAAAATATGATTTTAATATATCCTTTAACATAATTACTGGTGATTTTAACTGTCGCTCCCAAACGTGGGGATATAATTTCGAAGACCATAGGGGAAGAAAACTTATGGAATTGTTAACTTTGAATAACCTCAACATCTGCAATATTAAGGAGCATGGGCCTACTTTTATATAACATTGTTTAAATACGATGTATCCTGACTTAACTATTGTTTCTTCTGCACTTATTGATAAGGTTAAGCAATGAGGAATTCTGTACCGTCATTCTTTCAGCGACCATAGATATATTTACTTCAAGTTGGACTTGGAATTTCAGCCTTCTACAGAGTTCTACTTAAAAACGGGTTACGGCTAAGGGAAACTTTTGAGAGGCTTTAAGCCTCATATTGAGCCTCTGACTCGTCTATTGAACTCTGTGAATTGTATAGAAGATATTGATTCCTTCTTCGTCGAGTTTATAGATATTATCAGTGAACTAGTTATAGGGATATTCAAGAAAAAGCTTAATAGGCGAAAGGGTGGCTTTAAATTTTGGAATGACGGTCTTAGGACACTTAGAAACACTACAAATAAGTTAAACAAGATTTTTAAAAGAAAGAAACAATCTGATTCCCCTGAGAATGAGGTCCTTTCCGAGAGGGCTGAATATAATAGATCAAGGGCCAATAATAAGAAACAACTCTTGATTGCTAAAAGAAAAGTTGGGAACTTTTTTGCAAGAACTACACAACACTTTTAGATCTATTTTTAAGATGGCTTTTGGAAAAAGTAAAAAAGTGGCAGAAACTATAGTGAAACCAAATGACAAATCAGATGTCCCCATGAGAGAGAAAGTTGAAATGCTTCTGAAACGCTTTTTTCCTTGGTCAACTAGCTTTTTAATGGAAAATTATACTCCGGAACACTTCCAAGAGTTCACTGAAAAAGAAGTAGGTCTTTTTATTAACAATTTTAAGAAAGGAAAAGCCCCTGGTCTGGACCGCCTGGATTATAGAATCTGAACACACATTTTTGGTTTTAATCCTAAATTTTTAACTGCAATTTTTAATTTATGTTTTAGATTTAATTACTTCCCAAGATCTCTTAGGAATGCCAAGGTAGTTTTCCTACAAAAACATGGCAAAAATCCTGAGCTGTGTAATACCGGTCGGTCTTTCTCCTCCCGACAATCGACAAGATTCTTGAGAGACTCTTTCATTTAAGATTTAGCAAGTATCTTGTCGAGTTCAATATCATTCACGACAACCAATTTGGATTTAGGGAGGGGAAAAGCTGTGAAATGGCTATTAACAACATATAAACAAGATTAAAGGAAAACAGAGAGACCCAGCATAGTGCTTTGGTCTGTCTTGATATTAAATAGGCCTTTAACAGCTTATACTGTCGGTTCTTTACAGGACACTTGACTTCTATAGCATTGCCAAATCTGTTAGAAACCTTATATTTCATTACTTGGTTGACAGAAGAGTTGTTTTTGACTATGGACTAACCAGGATTGAGAGAGTTTGCACCATGGGTTGTCCTCAGGGATCTGTTATTACCCGTGCCTTTGGAATATTTACATTAATCTAATATTGAATTTAAATAGCTAAAAATTTCTAATACAAGCGTTCGCAGATGACCTGGCGCTAGTTTCCACTGGCAGAACAAAACGTGAGTTGGAAACAAACATAAATGAAATATTGGAGAAGATTATGGAAAACCTGACTTCTCTAAGATTGAAATTGTCGGTCGACAAGTGCCAGGCAATCGCTATTAGATCGAAACAAAACTTAAATCTCCAGAGAACTGGCCAAGTCGTTTTTAACAGATCTCCCTGCTTCAAAATCAACAATAAAGGAATAAAAGTTAGTAACAGCCTGAAATACTTAGGTATTAATATTGATAACAGGTTGGCGTGGACCGCGTTTATTATGGCTTTAAACTAAAAAATATTTAAGCTTACACAAAATTTTAACCGTATCGTGCAATCTGATTTTAGTATAGACAAATATATTTTAAAAACAGGGCATTTTATGGTTGTTGAAAAAGCTCTGCTCTATGGCGCGGGCGTCTGGGGTGGATCCTTAAATACTGAAAACATTAAGAGTTTAACAACCATCGAAAGAGTTGGTAATCATATTAACGCTCTGGCAGAGTAATTTTTTAAAACCACTATTTAGATGCAACGTTTGCAAACGTGTTCAAATACCGTTGAGCCAAGAGATTTGATGTTTATATGCAAAGATTTATTAGTATAAAATGATCCAACGCTATAAAAGACTAATTAAACATATGAGCCTGTGAAAATCGCAGGATGCAGCAGAAAATAGACTTTCTTTGAAACCGCGGAAATCACCGGAAGCGCAGTCAAAGGCTTAACTTTGGTGATCAGAGTGGATGGCACTGACAACAGCCAAAGCATTTGCTCGGAATAAGATACGAACAGCATTTTCTGCTTCATCTCGAGTTGGTAATAAATTAAAAGTATACTGACGTAAAACGTCTTTCCGCTCGTTACAGTGATAGCCTGTCGAACTTTCTTGTGTGACAAAATACCGTCAGATTTGAATCGCTAATAACTACGAGACTAATAATGCGAAAAGAATGGGTGACCCCACAACGGATAGATAATATCTGTAAGAGTTTGTTGCATAGTATTTGTTTTGGTTGTGACGTCATCGTGCAAGTGAATTAGCTTTATGTAAGGTTATAGATAAGTGTAGCGTGGAAACACGTTTAGCTAGGAGGTTGATTCTGGTGTCATTTTAAAGAGCTTGAGGAGTATTACTAGGACCCAAAGTGAGACAATAAAAATATTTATCAGAATATAAGTAACAATCGGTTTTAAGGTTACACAGTACCCTAAAAATGACAAAAATATTGAATTTTTTTTGCGTGTTTCGATGGTCCATACAGTTGGGAAACGTGTTTCCAAATTTTATATTTGATATCCAAATAGTTTTAAAGATATTTGAAGATTTTTGAGTGCTGTTAGTCTCAAAATTGGACAGAAAAATTTTGTTTTCGTTTTGAAGCATTTTTCATTCTTAAAATTAATTAATTAAAAATATTTTGTTAATAAATCAATTCCTTAGGTGAAATGGATATTATAACTTCAACGTTCACTACTAAAATCGTTTCTGTTTGTTTATATTCTGTGTTCGTTTTGTGTTCTCGTTACTACCTAACTGATATTCATAAAAAGACTTTTTCCAAGACCAATATTAATTTTTCACAAAATTTTTTTTATTTAGAAGCTTTGCAGTATAATATAATTGTTTTTCTACATTTTTCTGTGGAGAAGATGCCACTACCGAAAAGTTCTCGACTTGCGAAGAGACATAATGTTTTGAAGAGCTAAAAAACTAATTACATAATATTTCAAATAAGAAAAAAATATATGCAATCATATTGAATGAAAATAGTGTTTTAGTGCATTTAATAGGTTGGGAAATAACATTAAAAATTTAGAGCTCTAAAACCATTATTAGTTTTTGTTTTATGCCCCCTACAAACTTTAAATACACTTTTCTCAGACTTTTATTTTTAGCGATGCAAGTGTTTTCTATTCCCTAAGGCATTTTTTCTTTTCAAAATAGAGTCTTGAAATTTTTTGTACATACTTTCATATATATGTACTAAAAGAATTAGCATTAATTTAGGCCTGTGAGTTTTAGTTATTGTTTTAAAAGTTGCCAAAGTTGATATTTTTAGAATTTTCATGTTTTTTTCAGTTTTTCTTTAGAAAAATAATTATTAAAAATTAAAAAATTGCCAGATCATCAATCTCATGCTAAATTTTGTTCCCGAGAATCTAAGAAATAAAATTAACTTGAAGTAACTAAAAAATATTAGAAATTAAGAATTTTATAAGAGTTTAAAAAAACCTTAAAAATTAAAAGTTTTTTAAATTTTAAAATAATAGTTCTTGCTAAAATGACTTTTTAAAATCAGAATATATTTAGAAATATAATCTAAAAAAATCATTAATTTATTTTATTAATACTGTCTCCAAAAATGTAGCCTTAAATTGAAAATTTCAAACTCCTCATGTTTCTTGATTATAACATGAAGAGTTTTCTTTGAATTGTACGAAACTTACAGAATACTTGAAAAAAAGAAACATTGTATCAAAATTTGAATTCAAAAATTTGAATATTACGGGAAATATGAGCTTTGTAATAAATAATGTTTTACTGCGCATACGCGAAATGTAGTTCTATATATTATCAACAGATAGCGCCATCAAAAACTGCTCTAAATAAATCATAAGAACTGCGCAGTTCGGGTCCGATCCGTAGATTTTTCGTGGAAACGTCAGGATAAAATCATAAAACAAGTATTTCGTATTAATATGTAATTTAACTATCAATCACTTTGATACAATATTTGCACATAATATAATGGTTACAGAATAGATAAATCACAAGCTACCACAGACCCTTGCTACATGCGATAAACTTGTGATTTATCTATTCTGTAACCATTATACTACTCTGCGCAAATATTGTATCAAAGAAATTGATAGTTAAATTACATATTAATACGAAACACTTGTTTTATGATTTTATCCCGACGTTTTCACGAAAAATCCACCGTGTAGCCTAACTGCGTCTTTCTTATGTTTTTTCATTGATTTGTGTTATTACTTTCATGGCCATTCTACTTTTTCTTTTGGAAAGAAAATATTTCTTGTTACCTTTGATTTACTTTTGTATTTGCTAGTAATTCATAATTTATGTTTCATGGGATGAAATTTAAAATTTATTATTTCGTGTTTGTACTTATAGTTCTCAATGTGCATGGTATTTTGCAATTTTTTCATGTTTGATGTGATATGCATTTTTGAAATGAGTAATTGTAATCATTTACAGGCATTTTGCTATCTAATGAAGAATCTTATGCTTGCATTATTTGCCTAATCTTTATTAATAAAAAGCTGTTTTTTTCAAGCTTCTTGCTTCTCCGGAATTATTTGGTGCGAAAAGTTTCAATAAAATCTTTCACACATAACTGGGTCTTAATGGCTCCAACAACAAAACATTTCTAAACTTTGCCAACCAAAATTATATATTTCTATCAAATTTTAGATCAAAACCGTTTACGAGGATTTCGTCTGAGCCACTACTGCCAGCTACGTTGGATGAGCCTCAGACTCATATTACCCAAGGTTTCACGAACATAAAACAATGACTTCAACTTCTCTGGGGAGAATAGGATCACCATGCCGATGAGTGCCTCGTAACGAAATTAGGACATTAAGAATATTTTAAACTATTGGGAAATATTTTTAAAACGTTTCCTTTTTAATAGTTGTAATGCCTTTTTGAAAGATAGTGAATTTAAGGTATCCGACTGGTTTAAAATCGCCGTTTTTGATAAAATTATCAAAAATATTTTTATGACTTAATTTTGTAGCCTGTTTAACCAGCTTTCTAAAACTGTCTCACTTTTTACTCTACGTGAATTACAAATGGAGTTACAGCTGTTTTATTATCGAACTGTAAGCATTATTTTATGTTGCATGAAAACTTTAAATGTGTTTTCTGAGAAATGATAGTTTTGAGGAAAACTGTCGACCGTAACAATGATTTCTCAAAAAGTTATTCAAGTACTGATATGAAATTTTCTGAGATTCTTTTCTGTAATATGCTTCTACTTATCTAAAAACTAAGATCAATCTAAAATCAAGTATTATTTTTAAGTGCTTAAATATAAACGAAAAGCATTTTTTTATGAAAAATTACCAGTTTAGTAACTACGTTCAGCTATATCTCAAAACTATTTTGAAGTACAAGAAATATTTTAGAGCATAACACAGATAACTGTCATAAAAATGTATTCCTACAAGGATTTATGTATATTTAGAATATGATTTTCTCTATGGGTGTTAGCGTAAAGCAAATATTTTAGTCATTTTTCTTCAAATTTCTCAGTTTTTAAAAAAAATATTATTTTGAAAGCCTAATTTTACAGTATTTTCATAGTTTTAAAACATATGCAGTTGAAAAATAACATTAAAATTATATATAAGTTATTTTTCAAAAAAATGTCTCCGAACACAGTCGGATACCTTAAATCCGGTTATTATTTTGTAATCACCTTGTGGAAGAAACTCGTCGTGAGAAATCCGCGCGGTCCCAGAAAAAGATTTCCAAGAAACTTGCCGGGAAAGAAGATGTGTTGGAGGCAGTGAAAGTCTTATGAAAATGCACTCTTAGCAATTAATAGTTTATTTTATAAGTTCTGTTTCTTTTTGGATAAATTATTCATTTTGTGTACCTTGGGACTGGGATACCCATTCTTACCTATTGAACTTGATTCTTTGGTGGTTTAACAAGAGGAGAAAAAAACCATTTATGTAAAGAAAATAAAAAGAGTCTTCTGATTTTGTTCAAGCGCATTGCAAATAAGAAGACAATTTTCTTTACGAAGATAATAAGGAGTTAGTTGCAGATTAAAAAAACATGAAAAAAATGAATGCCAGATCAAATTTTATTTAAAAAATATGATAATTTTAAATATCTGGTTAAATCCAAGATAATTTAAATCATATTTTTTATAGGAATCCACAGCAGAATATAGGATTCGACAGCAGAATATAGGATTCCACAGCAGAATATAGGATTTCACAGCAGCAGTAGCTGAAAAACAGCTACTGTAATTATTGTAATTTACTAGCTGCTAGATTAGTATTTCCATCGGTGTTATAGGATTATTGAAATTAGAATATCAATAACTAGAATTCGAATATTATTAATTTAGGAAATATTGATTTATTATT